>JAGDQP010005125.1:16199-72376 GCA_022664845.1 Lepisma saccharinum | reverse complement strand
ATAGTTGTCTATATTGTTCCAATTAATACGTGTTTCTAACAAATCCTTTTTTCTTCTTCTTCTTTTCGATGTTTTCCAAACTGCAATAGTAGCGTAAAAATTCCTCGTATAAAAACCATTATTTTGCGCTATCATACATTGCATTATTAACTATGTCTAATTTAGTAGTTTCAGGTATCTCAGTAGTTTCAGGTATCCTTTAAATATAGGATGTTACCATTATTAAGTACTTTTGTAGATTTTCGTGTTATTACTCCATACCACTTTGATACTCTGTATAGTCTTTGGGCTTCATTGCTTACGTATAGTGTGTTTGTCTTTACACAGTTCTATTAGAAAGCGTATATGATGTGCAAAGGTCTTATCCATATGCTCCGTATCGTATCGTTTGATTATGCTTTTATCTAGCAAATACCGGTAGTTATTTTGGTATAGACAAGGTTCTTGCTCGTAATAATCGCTCATTTCATATTTATATTCTGAATGTTCATCAACTGAAGATTCTGGGTTTGATTTCCGTCTATCTAATTTTTCTCGGTATTGTACTGGTAGGGTTTGTCTCAATTTGTCATCAGTCCCCTTATCACGTACGACTTGATTCTGTTTCAATTTATCTAGATTATCTTTACATTGGACAGATTTTTTCCCAAGAAATCACAGATTTTATTTGCGTTTCCATTTCGCTTATCTGACTTTATTGCATTTTCAAAGTCTTTTCTACTGATTGTGCATGACTTTTTTCGTCTACAGAAATACTTAACCGTGAATATTCTTATTTAAGGTTTCTAATTTTTTCTTGAAAATTTTGTTCCAACATTGTCTAGCTTTCCCTCAATCCTTAATTGTGTAGTTTCCATTTTTTTGAATGAAAGTTTGCTGGTTGTCATTTAAAGATTCAAATTTCTTATCAATCCCTTGTTGATATCGTGATAGATTTTTGTTTAAGTTTTTTGTCATTTCCGTCTGTGAAGAATGAACAGCTTCTAAAGTTTCTTCCGCTTGCCGTAATTGGAAATTTGTGTGCTTTTCTCCTAATAGTTCAATAGCTTTTAATACTGGTCAGTCTATCTGGATTTGATGTTGCTCCTTCCATACTGTTTGTATAATTCATCCGAACCAGGATATTACTGCCAGTTTCTTTCGTAGTCATAGAAATGTTCTTGCAGTGGTATTGTCCAGCAGGTGATAGTGGCATCAGTTTTAAATAAAACTAAGTATTTAATTCATATTTAAATTATTAATTACAATAAAAAAATCAACTATACAGCGAGTCCCATACTAAGCTTATAGATTCAATGGGTCATAAGTTGATAGTGATTAAACTATAAGAATTGTTTATAATTCTGTTATAAATTAATATAATTAATTCTAAATTCACAATTAATAATAGTTTAATTTGTAGATTGTTTTGGTAATTAAACAGAATTAGTAACATAATAATTATTAATAGTTTCTCATATCAAAATTCAAATGATAATAGTGCTGCCATCTATGGAGCATAAAATTATTTCAGTTATGGTTGAATTCCTACGTATTGACAAGCTTATTAAATTCTTGATTATTTTTAATATTTAAATTCAAGATCATACCATTATATGTCTTAAAAATCAATTAGAATAATAAATTGTAATTAATAAGTGTATTACAATTATAGACTGAGGTATCTGCCTCATGCTTCCCCTATTCTGCAACGTATCCCGGCCTGAGCCATAGATGCCTAAAGGCCATAAATAAATTCAGATTCAAATATATTTTTTATTATGTATTTTATTGTTATAGTTCTGGATGTCAATGATAAACAGGTATCACCAACAAAACTTTTATGCCTGACTTGCTTGGAAATGAAAACTGATCTTAAATAATAGTTTGTTAAGTTTGGACGTAAGTTGAAGGTACCATTCGGTACATGCCTGGTGTGACAGGAAATCCCTAAAAAACCTCAGGGTTGTCAGCTGCTCGACCAGGACTTCCCGAATGCGAGCCAAACGCTCTCTACCAACTGAGCTATGTTCGCACGGTAATGTATGTCTTCTCTTGAAACAAAATGATTAATTTCAGAGTTATTACTTAACCATAATATTTATTGTAAAACGATTATATTACAACAGCGGCGTCTGAAATAAATAGAACATCTCTTTATTATGACTTTGTCTACGCTGCTTGAGATTAGTCACTTGATTTTACTGATGTTCCACTTTTTGAATTTAGAGAAATGCTGTTTAAATAATGAAATAGCGTAACATTTTTAGTACTGTGAGTAAGTAGTTGTGAAATTCTGTCAAATAAATTTATAGGTAATTTTTGGAGCTGATCGTATGATGTTTTGATAGCAAATTTTATGTACGGTCTGGCCTATGATTTCTCTAGGTAGAATTAACCCTCATGAAGAAAACATACATCATCTTCGTAGAATTATAAATCTTCCAAATTTAAAATTGAAATGCTGTATATTTTAATTTTATATATTAACCCTTACATCATTAGTTACACTTTCACACTCTTCCTTGTTTTCTTATACAGGGTGTGGCAATAAAAAGGTAACCGAAACTACAAAAACAGATAAGATGAAATGGTGTTGGTGTTTTACGTTAATTTGCATATATATGCATGCTTTCATGTTTAGATGCACAGACATTTTGTGATCTTAATGATCTGGATTTCAATAAGCAAGTGTTATAACAAGCCACACAGTACATAGGCCAGGGCTGGGTTGCAAGAAAAATGCTTAAGTGTAAAGTCTGTCTTAAGCAGACCATCGAACTCTACATAATACTGGAGTGACTACTTAAATCAAAAAACGAGCCGCACAGCGATAAGAATGTATAAAACAGTTAGAACTGAAAATTTAGTCCACATTGGATTAGACTGAAAGTGGACAAATAAGTTTAAACGTTTGCTTTGCCGTCTATCTTTAACACTACGTAGTTACTCCAGTATTATGTAGAGCTCGATGGTCTGACTTAAATCAGATTTTACACTTAAGTATTTTCTTGCAACCCACCCAGAACAATAAAGCATTTTTATAGAAATCTTTCCCAGTACGCCTTGTATCCAGAGGGACTTCTATTCCTTTTCCTCCAAGAAGTACATACCTAACGATATGATCGTGTGTGTGGAATTGTGAAGTAAAAAGGCTTCACACATGCACTACAGACTGTGTAACAACTACGTGAGAACAATGACGTAGTGATTATTGATATAACCCCTGAACAGTGCTCTCGTGTGTTGCCTAAAATAACAAACGCATGGAATTTGTAGAATATATCATCGTGCGATAAATATACTTTGTGACGCTACTTTGATTTTTTTTCTTCCACCCTGTAGATCTCCTCGAAGTCAAAAGTTCGGGCCACTAACATTTCATACATCGATCTTATAATTTTTGGAAACAAACATTTAAAATCTGATTTCAATTAACAATCCAATATCTTATTTGATTTTAATCACAAAAAAAAACTTTGTTTTTTAATTGTGCCTTTTATTTCTATTTTTATTTCGTGGTGCAATTGCCGTATTTATAACTAGCTGTTGTGTCCGCCCGTGGTTGCGGGGTGAATAAAATATGTTGGCAACACAAACAGTTGTACTGCTGCTACTATAAGTACAACAACTACAGCTAATACTGCTACTACTGTTTGATGTAGTTACCCATATCTTAAATATTATATTTTCTTCAAATTTTAACTCAATTGAAATGTAAATTAAAAATTTAAATAATTAATTTATGATTTCTGGTTTGCAACAGTCAAAAAGAGAATTTGAAAAATCTATAGATTTATTTCATTGTTGTTTGAAAATAAAAGTGGTAACAATTTATTCCCTGTGGGGATGACTTGTAATATTGACATTAAATGTCCTTTGTCCTAAGAAACACGCATTCCATATTTCAAGTTTCTAAGTTTAACAGTTTCGAGTTTTCATATTCCATTCCTTAAGAGGTTTTCGCTCTCCTCACCGTTACGCTAGGTTAAAAAAAAAATATCCTCCAAATGAATATCAGTAGTTGTTATTTAGAACAATGAAGTAAATATGAAGCAACTATAATGTCCGTGAAATGGAAAGTCTTTATTTAGTGATTAACGTGTGGTTTTAAATGTCGAAACATATCTCACATCACACTTGAGATGTGCTATATATATATATGTATATACATGGTCTACCGGTTCCCGTAAGATCACCGAAGTCAAGCAGCTTGGACGGGTGACCGTTCATCCAGTAGTGGATTGAATATGGCTGTGTATTATTATATATATATATATATATAATAAATCACAGCCATATTCAATCCACTAGTGGATGAGGCCTCTCCACGAAGGGAGGAGTTGGTCTACTGCTCCCACGCTGACCAGACGGGTTGGGAGAGGAGAGCCGAAGCTCTCACTGTGATCGCCACTGTCTTTTATTCACAACAACTCCCCAATTGTCCTCACGATGCTGGGTCAACACCGAAATTTTTGAGCCCCCACCGGGAATCGAACCCGGGACCGCTCGCACTGAAGTCGAGCGCGCTACCGACTAGGCTACGCAGGAGCTCATATATATATATATAAGAAATAAATTAAGTGGAAAAAATCTACTAATTACAAAAGTGAATACAAATTAGTGTCATCTTTGTGTTTACATAATGCTGGTTAGTGTAAACAGTAAGTTTGATACTTCCTTGTAATTTATATGCTTCAATATGCACAAAGTTAATGCATGAAAGATGTTCCTAGAGTAAATACCTAAACAATTGACATCTTACAACTTCTCTTTCTATTAAATGTTCGTATTTAGTTTTATCCATGTTCTGAAATTCTAATATTTGTTGTACTAGGTTTCTGGTGTGTCAAGTACTGTCGAGCCAGTAACAAATGGGCATATGCAAGAGTTGAATATCATCATACAACATCCGTCAGATGCAATATTGGAAGCAGTGGAGAAGAAACCAGCAAGTGAACCAGAAACGATGACGCCAGATGAAGCTGAAAATCTTTTAAGTACAAGGTAAGAAGGGACACTCAAACGGTTTCCTGATGGAATTAATTCTTCGTGTGTTTCTTTTGTAGAAACGAATTGTGATAAACAATTCTTTCTACAAAAAGAATCTTCATTTGTTTATTATTATTATTATCATTATTAAATTGCAATCCCTTTAAATCTGATTTACTTAGTTTCAGTTAAGGAAATTCACCATGTTCAGTCACGGATGTAAGTATTGTGGGAGTCTCGCAATTCTTTAGTCTATGATCTAGCATTTAGCTTCTATTTAACTTATGTTTATAGGCTAGAACGCCAAAGCCCGTGTGCCGAACCGAGACTGGAGAGCCAACAGAGACCGAGCATGACAGAACCTGTACTTGTATATGAGAAGAAGTGTATATCAATCAGTCCGCAAGGGAAAACATGTATTTTCCAGCGTTATACTTCGTGCCTCGCTCAGCAGAAGTTACTGAACGTTTGGAGTGAAAGGCATGAAAACAGCTTGTAACAGTTTTTTTTTTTTTAAATTTAACATAATATTGCGTGACGTATCATCGTGTTAGTGATCTTGAAATAAAACTTTTTCTAGTGTATTAAGTACTAGAATAACGAATTCAGGTAGGAAAGGAAATTCGAAGTGGAATGCATATAACAACATTTATGATCCGAAATAGGAATCCAAACAATATAGTATAGTGTTCCTATAGCTCCAATCAAAAGGAAATACGAAGTAGATTATGAGGATCTTTGGTAAATACTATTCCTTCTGAAGGTGTCACAGTTAAAACATTATTAAATGTGGTACATAAAATGTTGTTATCTAAATTGTTTTCCAGTGTATTATTTCAAATAGCAAAGGGGGGGGAAAAAAAAAACACACACACACAGAATCTTTCTATGTTCAGAAACTTGTTCTTTGTATATCTTCTGTTAAACTTAAGAACGAAACTTTTTTAAATATTGATATATATATATATACACGTTTGTGTATTTTCGTGGAGCTGTCCGGTTACGTTAGGATTTTCTTTTTCTTTTCTGGCCTGTTCTTTCTTTTATGTTTTGTGTATATATAGTAAGAAATTGTGGTGTTGCTTTTAGAAGAATAATTTGTGAAACGAAAAAGAAACTTCTTTTGTTTGATCTCAGTATAGGAACGTGTTACTTGTTTTATTCGATAATAAAAAGAACATTTATTCCATTGCAGAATCTAGATGTACATTTAAAAATCCTCTTTTTCTTTCCCAAGTAAAGTGGTATAAGATTATTATGTTTCCCCTTTCTTTCATTTATGAAGCAATGTTTACGGCTAAAATTGATTTATATATATATATAAATAAACGTTGTGTGAAAGCTGATTATTTTGGCCATGGTATTACCTTAGATTTGGGCAGGTTTCTGTCATTGCATTTTCTTGACTAGTTCCTAAGTATAAAGTTCCCTTTAATAAAATAAAGTAAAAATAAAAACATTCAATTAAGTAAACGTTACATGATGTACATTCATCATTCATTTACTTCAATGTTACATTCCTCGCATTTGAAAGTCGTGGAGAGGTCTATAATATTAAATAATAATAATCGAAATTAGTTGAAAGTGATGCACTGCATTCTGAGATACGATACAGTTCTCTCTCATTAAAGCTATTCATCAAGAAATTCCTTCGTTTTCCATTTTCCATAAAATACTGAAATATGATCGCGAATAAAAGAACATTATCTTATTTCGCTGCCTCATAGTAGTTTATGACAATCTATCATTGTAAGTTTTAAATAAACGCTGATATTTTAGATCCTATCCTACTGCGATGTTTAGGCTATGCCTAATTGGAGACTTGTAAGATTAATTTGTTCCGATACTGATTTCAGTAGATTAAACACCAAACATCTTACGGTGAAATAGCCGACTTCACAGATTTGAAGGTAAATAAGGGAATAAATATGAAACAAAATAAAACAAACCTTTTGTAATAATTTATTAATCGCACAACTGATCTTTTCGTCACATGAAAATGCCGTTTCGATCCGAAAAGAAATTCAGAGATTTATTTGTTCGTGATCCATATTGTTAGTTTTTCTACTCTTGTTCTTTGCCTTCTGCGATTTGCTGCTTGACAGCTGAATTCAAAGTATATTTGCTTTTCGCACGATCGTGCTTTTGCAAAAGACTTGCTTGCTTGAAAGATTCAACATAGCACTGTGGATACTAATTAAGTGTTTTTCAATCAGGTGCTTACCTTTTTTCTTCTTCATAAAATTTGCTTTATTTAAAATTCATATTAATGCTTCTTAACTAATGAACAGGAAAAAATATCAACGCCTAATTACGTACAATAATATAAGACAATAATAGCCTCTTGTTTTATAAAGCTTCTGCTTGATATGTGATGGTGTACTAAAGTTCTGCTTTCATCATGTGTGTGCTTGCATTTTTTTTTAATTTTAAACCTGATGCATGTCCTGTAGCTTCTTTGCTTTACGTGGAGCATTATTTAATTCTCTAAGTAGTTATCTTGTTACTTGTCCCATGGCGTAAGTGTCTTGTTCTATCTGTAAAGAAATGTTCTGGTTTCATCCTAAAATTAAAATAAAAGTTGTGGTGCTACGGCCCATATGAGGTGGATATTGTAGTAATGTGTGACTGGATCATCGGATCTCATCGCCGTATTGTCTTTCGTGACAAGGGTTCGCATATTCGTAACTCATATTATTCTTCCAATGCTGGAACCCCCACCCTAAGCAGAATCGAACATGTGACATCTTGCTTCGTAGAGGAACTTTTGGCTATTGACATATCGTAGGGAACACGATTTTTTTTTTTTTTTTAAAGAGATATTCAGTCACTCTCAGAGGTTAAAGAGCTGGTAAAACTTTTGAACGTGATTATACAATGTAATGCAATGTCAATAAATACAAGCAGGATAAATTTGAATATTTCCGAAAAGAAATGGACAGTCGGATACTTTCTAGTTAAGTATTTATAGTGATCAAGTAATTCATTCAGTATTTAGTTTTTAGATGAGTACTGGAGTTAAATATTAGTTATTAAATTTAAAAAAATTGTAATGATCAGTGAGGTAATAGTAGTGAGTTGTGAACGAAATGTGAAATAGTGTTAACCTTAGAATTTATATAATTATTAAAATGATCGAGTACAATATATAGGTATTCGAGGACTGTGTAAAGATTACTTGAACTGTAGAGTGAAAAGGTAAACCCGTGCTTAACACAACACACAACCCAAGCACATTGTAAGAGTTTGTGAGACATGACAAGTGAAGGCATTTACTTTCAACATTTCCCTTCATGTTATTTCTGTGTGACTTTGACGTGGCTTCTACCATTGTTATGATGGCACAGTTTGGTTTTTGTCGTTGTTGCAATCTCACACCTGCTAATCATCTTCTCTTACATGTCCATTCTTCTTTGTGATCCCTTTTACATCGCCCAAAAGGCTACTTTCCGCCGTTTTATTCATCGTGACGTGGATGTCCTCTTCTGTATTCATTTCCAGTTCACCGTAATGACTGTCCCATAGCTTCCTTGTATTTTCAGCTCCAGAGGGCTTCTTTTGTCTGTTTATGTATACTAACTGAACAGTATAAATCTACATGTTTATGGTACATCCTTCTGTACATCTACATCACAATAAGTATTTTCTCCTTTTTATATTTTTGTGTAGATCTCTGTACACATTCTGTCATCAACAATGTTCGATTCTGTTTTAAGTCCAGTTTATTCCATTTTTCGTTTTATATTTCGTTTACTTGGCTTTTTTTCTGTCTCACAGCGTTTCCTGCGTCATGCCATTGATCCGATTACTTCTTTATTTCGATTTTCAACTAATTAACTGCATAGGTGATATGGAATGTATAGTTTCCTTCGTAAGCCGGAGATGCAGTGGCTGTTTTCTACTCATTTGTTGTTTGCACGTCAGGCTGCTTCTCTTCTTCTTCACTGTATATTTATGTTTATTTGTGGCGTTGTCATATTAGTGTTTGTGTATCCTTTCTTGAATTCTAAAAGTTGAGTCGATCCTATTTAAGTGTCCTTCTCTTTCACGCGACACTTTTAATCATATTCAATGCTCTTGATCGAAACATTATTGTAAATAGACCATGGCACTATTTTTCGGCAATGTGCCAAGATGATACGTATTTCACAGCTTCTGTTTCTAGTCATTATTTGAAATTAAAATACATAGTTTCTGATATAAACATAATAAGGTAGGGGAAAAAATGGCTTTCGACGATAAGACATAATTACGGAAAACGTTGGAGAGGAAACTGTAATGTGAAGCGGCTAGGCTGTCACACAGGAAGACAGGTCAGCCTATAGTTTTATCGAAACAGTATTTTTGGTTTCCAAATGGATCGTAGAATGTGATGTGTGTATGAAATATGCGCTTAGAGGCGTTTGAAGACTGAATCAATGTGAAATGAATGAAACCTCCATCTCAGATATGTTCCTAAAGGTGTATCAGTAAAATTGTCCGTACATGCCTATCCTTTTCGTCTGCATGTGTCAGTATTTTTGAAGGATTTATGCAAGTATTTTAATAGTAAAAGAACTAGAATTTACTGTAGTTGTACATGGAAGACATGGGGAGTAGTCAGTAGAAGCGCTTAGTAAGTAGTTTGAAGTGGGAGGTACTGAAAAAAAAAAAAGAACCATCACACTTCAAACATGTTAATTTATACTTGTAGATTTTAAATTAATTTCAAGTGAATGATGATGTGTGGTGTTCAGAATATTTCAGTGAAGGTATTTATTGTATTGTGTGGTATATTAAGGAAGGCTCTTGTGTCCGATTCATAAAATGAAGCTTGCTTCCTGCTTGAAAGAGCTCTATTTGTGATACATTGAACAGTGAATTAGTTTCTGATATTTACATAGTAATTTTTCATTATAGTACTTGTGTGTACGAGTGATAGGCTGTTAATCTTGCCGTTACTGTTAGTTCAACTCTTTTACTTTTTAAGTAGCCATTGATTAATGTCGATGCATGGAGTGCTTGAATTTTGCATGTTTGACGAGGCATGGATATCTAACCTGTTGTGTTGAGACTCTTGCTGTTGCAGTTAATCCAAGTATGCCAAAAACTAATCTGCTGTATCTTTCTCTTCTTTCCATCATCACATTGAAGCATTCTGGAAAAAAGAATTCGGTAAGTAAAGTTCCCTAAATTAAATCTAAATATTGTTGTAACGTTCCTATTAAAAACATTACTAAAAAAAAAACGAAGTTCAAACATTAACTGTTTAAATTGATACTTCCATGCTATTATTTTTAAAGAACAGTCGGCGGTACGTTCATTGATGACTATAGAATGTGTCCTGGCAACGTTTTACACACTTTAAAGAGCGGAATGGTAGTTATTTTGTATAAAATATTATTGTGGGGAATTCCTTCCAGAAATTTAACATCTCTTTACGAGAATACAGAGGTAGTTTCCGATCTATAGTGACGATTTCAAGATACGTCAGTAGCGCCACCTACCGCGAAGTGAATGATATCACCAGTCGAATAGATAACGTGGACCTCAGTTTATCCGTGACAAGTGTGGTTGTGAATGTTTGTGTAGAAGAATGCCACTGAAAGATCGACCTCTACTGGGAAAACTACATAACGGCGCTGTCCAAAGCCAAATACAGTTATAGTGCAATAATCAAGATGTTCAGGAAACGTGGATTGACAAAGTATCGAAAAATGGCATAGGACGGATGTTAAAAGGGGCAGAAAAGGCGAGAATAAGGCCAACACCGGCCAGCTACGAGCCGTACACCGGCTACTATTCGGAAAGAACAGGCTCTCGTCACATGGGAGAACTGAGATACAGATAAATATTGCAAACCGTCTGGGAACATCTCGCAAGACAATTCACACCATAATTCACCGTGATCTGGGATTGGAGAAGCGTCGAAAGGGCCGTGTTCAGAAACTCTTGCCAAAACACATTGCAGAACGTTGCACCACTTGTCGCAGGCTTTACGAGCAGCATCTAGCAGACAACTAGTGGAAATACGTTGGCACACTGGCCGAGGCATATATGTACCTTTAAAAAAAAATAAAGCAAAAAAAAAAAAAGAAAAAGAATACTGTAACAGGCCGCGTGCAAGTTTTTACAGCCAACGTGATGGTAAAGACTTCCAAAGATGGTACCGTGAATGTACAGGAAATTATGGCTAGGGATTCATGATAGTTGGTAGTTTGTTACAATAGGAAGTTCAAGATACACCGTGTCGCCAGAAATGCCAAGGCGAATTCCATTTATTAGGTTAACATCCAGAAACCAATTTATCGCCATGACATATCTCGACTGTATGGTAGGGGGGGGGGGGGGCATCGGATCTGGCTGCATCAGACAAGGCATCCAGCTATATCTCTCGTTCGACGATTATCTTCCTTTCAAGAAACTGGTGCCATTCCCTTCGCCCACATTCCAGTGAAATCACGGATGCCTCACCGATGGACTATTGCGCCTTCGGTCTCCTCAAACGGGCTTTCACACATCGGAGACCCCGCACCATTGACGGCCTGTGGAAAGTCTGTGAATAAGAGTGGTTGCGACTGGATATGTCTACACCTCGGGCCAGCCTCCTTCAATCTAAACTTCAATGTTGGGCGATAGCTAGAATGCAGGATCACCAAATAAAGTACCATCGGTGGTGGCTTGATGGAATTACCTGACGTAGGTGCATCTCAAAATCGTCACTATATATCGGATACAACCACTGCAATCGTGTTAATTGAATTAAATATTAGGGTTATATTTTACTATATTTTGACTTGTGTCTTACTATCTTGTGACGTTCTAAAAGGAACCTACTATTAAATTAAATTCACACTTGAGATGCGATGCAGTATGTTCAAGTCTTGTAATGAGGGGAAATTTAAACGCCTTAACTAGAAATTTTTAATCGCTGCTTTTCTAAAATACCTTTTCTTTCAGTCCAATGCCATTATTATGCAGAGTGTAAGCCACGTGTCTTTTGTTACATCAGAGCGTACGATTAATGAGATTAGCAATATAAGAATAATGAAAGAATGCTCAACAAACTTCAGCGCAGTATTGTATGTTTGAGGAAAATTTTGAAATGGAGTAAGGAACTGTAAAATAAGAATAGAAAATACTATGACTGATTGAAAGGTTGCAAGACTGGCTCTGTTTCTCTTTCCAGATATGAGTCATGTGAATGTTCTACTGGATGTTTAGAAAGGTTGTACGTAACGGAATCTTAATCTGCAGTGGGATAGCCGTGGGCGTCATAAGTGGGTGGCAACGTGTCAAAGTAGCAAGTACAGTTTATCATGGCGGATGAAGAGCATGTTCCTCAGAAAATACGGCAGAGGTGTACAGTTGAATGTTGTGTGAAACTCGGGAAGTGTGAAAATAAAACCATTTGAAATGTTACAACAAGAATTTGACGGGGAAACAATGAGCTGTGCTGTTGTGTTATCAATGGTGGAAGCGCTGCAAGACTGCAACAGAGGGGTGATCGCAAGGAGCGTTCTGGTAGGCCATCCACTGCGGTTAGTGGTGTTAACATCGGTAAGGTTGCTGAACTGTTGGAACATGACAGAAGATTACGTTACGCGAACTTCTCACTGCACTCAACATCTCCTTCGAACGCTCTCAACGGAATGTGACGGAGGAACTGAAAATGCGTCGTAAAAATTTGTATGTGGGCCAGTCTAGTAACTTTGGATTTCGGCCCGTCACAATTTGCCTTTAGCTGTTAAAATCCACACCCATTCCGGGACTCGAACGCGGGACCTTCGAGCCGATAGCCTACCGCCGCAGATCGCTCGGCCACCCGACCGGCGAAAATGCGTCGTGTGCGCGCCAGGTGAATCTGACAAAAAATAGATGCAACGACGAATGCAGGTGTGCAGGAACACACAGTGTGACCGTCAGGACCGATTTCTGATTTCTTGACGTTAGTCATGACGTGTGATAAAACCTAGGTGCGTCATTACAACCCTCTATCGAAACAAAGTCCAGGGGCGTTCTCTTCATCTGCCATTCCCAATTGTTCATCCGCCATGACAAACTGGACTTGCTACTTTGACGCGCTCTACCCACTTGTGACGTACATAGCTGTCCCACTGGAGATTCATACTCCTTTAGGTAGGACCTTCAAAACGTACAGTAGAGCATTCACACGACGCATACCTGTAACGAGAAATAGAGCCAGTCTTGAAACTTTTCAATTAGCCCTAGTATAAGATGCAGTATAATTAATAATTTTCTAACTAACCAAACAATACAATATCGCCAGTCTAATGCCAAAACCACAAATGTGCTGAATTTTACTTTGAGGTAAAAGACTCATTCGTGGCTTTGGCGTTGTCCATCTAAGTCTTGAAGCACATACCATCCTGAGACAAAGTTGCCTAAAGACCTTAAATAGAATTCAGTTGAAGCTCATACGTGTTTCAAGAATTGAGAGTAATTCCGAATAGAGTGGTGGTACATGTGTGCGACATTGTTACATTTATCTGTGAACCCACAGTATAAAAAAAACTGCATGGCATTGGATTGACGATATGTAATAAAAATATAAATATAGCGAAATTTGAAAGCAAACAATATACAATTAAACAAGACATACAACAACAAACAATATATTGTTTTATATATTTAGCAGACTCGCGTAAAAAATACATACATATTTTAACTCTTGTTGGTAAGAATTTAATTATTCATGTCTTTGTTCTATCGGTCGTTTGAAATTTTAAACATTGGTTTTCTAGTACTTACCTCCAGCAGTTTTTTTTTAACATAGAGGAGTAGTTTTAATTAAATTTTCGAAGGGCTTCGTCAGTCATTCTGATTTTTTGCTGCATGTCACTGCATACTGATTTATATAAAACGTTCCTCGCAGATATGTTCCGTGGTGAAACACTAACTGTTCAACAGAAAGCATTCGGAAGGTTGTGGGTTCGATCCCAGCGGCTGACCATCCTGGTAGGTTTTTTCCTCAGTCGCACAGGCAAATGCCGAGATGACACCTTTCCCCTCCTCTTTCCCAGTCTGAGCCTTAGATGTCTAAAGGTCATAAATAAAATTCAAATTATTGATGATTTTATGTCGTCATGACCAAGTAGTTAATGTTTAGGGTAGCAGCCATATTCTTTAAAATTATAACTTTCTTTTAAGACATGCTGATATGGAATCCCTACTTTAAATCTGCAAGTGCAAATTATTATTCTTTTTCCTCGTTATTTAACGTTTGAGCATATCATTGGCACTAACTTATAATCGGATCAAACATATTACTGTGCGTTATTCTCAGTGCTTTCATCTGTGTTGAAATTTACTTCCGAATGCTCATATTAAGGATTGCGTCTTTTCGATAGTAGAACGACGCATCTTTTTGTACTTGGCGGCCCAAAAGTCACTTTACCGAAATATACACGTGTCATTTTTATTATTATTATTATTATATTCGCAACGGATTGAAACAGGGCGATGCCTTATCACCACTACTGTTTAACTTTGCGTTAGAATATGCGATTTTAAAAATTAAAGGGACTAACATTGAATGGTTTGAATCAACTGTTCTGTTCGTATACGCGGATGATGTAGATTTAATAGAGGACAATATAGATGCAACACCGATGTGTTAGTAGAAGCGTGCGATGAGATAGGTCTACAGGTAAACATAGATAAAACAAAATACATGATAACAAGCCGAAATACAGGGAATGCAGGAAATTAAAACATAAGAATTATCGATGAGGTCATAGAGAAAGTAAACAAATTTAAATACTTGGGAGTATACGTAACAAGCAAAAATGAGGTCACGGAAGAAATAAAAAGTCGCTTAGTATCGGACAACGCGTGTTTCTATTCAGTCCAAAAACTTCTAACATCGCGATTAATATCAAGGAAATTGAAATTGAAAATATACAGAACGGTTATTCTGCCGGTAATAATACTTTACGGTTGCGAAAGTTGGAGTACGACCCTAGCAGATGAACAAAATTACGTGTATTTGAAAATAAGGTTTTTAAGAAAGATATACGGGCCGAAACGCGACGAGATGACTGGAGGATGGAGGAGACTGCATAAGGAAGAACTCCACGGACTGTACGATTCACCAATGTTGTAAAAATAATGAAATCGCGACGACTAAGATGGGCAGGCAATGTAGTTCGGATGGGGGGAAGAGATGATTATATTCTATTCTGGTTGCAAGACCGGATGGAAGGAGACCATTGGGAAGACCGAGAAGTCGTTGTGAGGACAATATTAGAAGAGATTTTTGAAAAGTAAGTGTTCGTGATGAAAACTGGCCTGATGCTGCCCGGGATAGAATCCAGTGGCGAACGTTTGTTACTGCGGCGATGAACTTGCGAGTTCCTTAAGCCATAGAGTTAGTTAGATATATAATAATAATAAGTTTCCGACCAGAAAAGTACCTCGCAGTGTTGAAAGATACAGTTGTGTCTGGGTTAAGATTTCTGGTTTATTTCAACAGATTAATCTGGATCTAAGACCTCCTCACTGATATAAATTAAGTTAAAAATTATCAAGGGAGAACATACAACCAACGAGGAAGATCAGAAATTACTATTATCAGTGTTCTAACGTAAACTACCTTCCGCATTATCAGTGCATTATTATAAAAGAGGATTGAATGTTAGTAATTAATAGTAGCTGTGAAGTAAATTCTGTGCATTACGATTCATTGATCTCCTTATACTAGTGAGCTAGTGGTAATCAACTGAGAGTACGCAAAGTTGAAGGTTCATTGTATATGGGGAGGGGCACGTGAAATAATGGTGTTAAATATCACATCCATGTGACCCATGAAATATCCTGAGGCAACTAAACATTGTATTAGATAAGAGAGAAATGTAACCATTGACACCTTACAACTTCCGTAATATATCCTGATCATTGTTCTCCTGTTGTCATAATTCACATCATTACACGTTTAGCGGTGGGTTTCCCCAACCTTCGTTAAGGATTTAACAAATCGTTAAGTAACTGTAGGGTAAAATTCATTGAATTCACTAACGATTCATTAAATTCTTAACCAAGATTGATGACATCCACCATCTATGTTTTTTCTTAGAGAACAGCATCAACTGTTTTTCTACGTGGCTGGCTCCTTTTTACTGCTTTTATTTCATTTCAATTTCATGTTATCTTTTTAGCTATGTATAATTATTTTTTGCCGGGAGATAAGTTGACGGCTAGAATATTTCCTTTCTACTAGTACTAGTAGTAGTGTAGCCAGCTATTTCTCTTTAAGTATATTTTAACTTTCGCTATTAGTTCTTTGTAGTTTTTCTTATGAGGTGAGGAAATATTTTACAGGACAAAAAGGGACAAGTTTAGAAATATCTCTTTCTACATATCATTATAAGTAACTCAAAAATAGAATTACTCTCACTTTTATTCCATGAGATTTCCTCATAAAAATGAGTGTGCAAACACAAAAATAAACAAAACTATTAGTATTACTATGTAAAAATCAGATATAGAAAAAATATCTTTAAAGAACCTGAGAGTTTCTTTCAGAAGAGCGTAAAAATAAATTACTTTAATTAAATTAAAATATTCTTTGTTTCATTCAGGTTTAAAATTTTAGTTTCTTGCTGTAATGTATCTTGGTGTGAATATAAATGACATTTACTGTGGAAAATAAGTAAACTTTTTTTTTCCTTTGTATTTTATAGTCAAGAAGCTCTTCTTTCTGATGAAGAAGCGCAAGAAGTGACTCGACTTTTGTCCCCGACTCAGGACACAGAGAGAAAAGCCGATTGGATGGCTGATGTGGCGTCTGTTAATGATGAATCCGTTACCCAAAGTGAATCTACCATTCATGAAACAGTATCTGATTACAAGTGAGTATTTTCATTATGAATCGCCTCAAGGTATACTTGTGTGTTACATTGAATTAAGATTAGCCAATTTGAGTTTCCATTTACGTCTCACCATGTGAATGTTGGGAGAGGTACTTTCTGCTGTGAACATTTACTCTTAATAGTGTCTATTCTCCGATCATTCTTGTATTTACATGAGCATGTTATTCTTCAACCATGTTGAGAAGAAAATTTAGTGTAAGTTACTATACTGTTATGTTACTTGATAATTTTTAAGACATTATGTTTAAAACATTTTGAAAGAGATCTACACTAAAACAGGAAATGAAAATATTTCCGAAAAATTAGATCATACGTAACATTTCCGAATCGTTACTTCCTACAAGTTTTAATTTAGCAAATGGCAGAAAGCTATTTATGAGATGACATATCGCTAAAGAATTTACGAGATGCTGTTTTTTCTGTAGAAGGTGGTTCATAATATTCAGAGGTGTCCAAATAATAATATTTAGTTTGTCTTTTATAGGTTAACTTGGTTAGGTTACATTACGTCTAGCTTGTAAATGAACACAGATAGATCTTTTACTGATTTCCTTGTTATCGTAGCTTAGTATAGGCATTCTTATTGTGTAACTGGCCTGAGCCGTGAATTCCTAAAGGCCATAAATAAATTCGATTCTATTCAGTTCTTATTGTGTATCAGTAACGTTCCAAGAGACAATAAAAAAGTCATCCACTACTGGATGAGGCCTCTCCCCGGAGGGAGGAGATTGGTCTACTGCTCCCACGCTGACCAAACGGGTTGAGAGCCTAAGCTCTCACTGGTGATCGCCACTATCTTTTATTTATAGCAGCTCCCCAACTGCATCACGATGCTGGGAGGGCACCGTTCCAGACCCACACGCCTGGGACCCTTCAATTTGTAGTCAGACACGCTAACGACTAGACCGATGGAGGATCTTATATGAGATGTTAAAAAAAGGTAGAAAAGTGGTACTTACAAATTAGAATACCAAGACAGGTGTACAGGAACTACACAGACACAATAGAAAAGCGGCAACGTTGCTGAAAAAAGTTTTCACATTATAGGAGAGAGAATGGACAGGCGGACAAGTCGCGCATCTGTGAAAAAAACTTTAGCGAAACGTTGCCGTTTTTATTTTGTGTTTGTGAAGTTCCTGTACACCTGTTCTGATATTCTATATGTAAGTGCCATTTTTTATTCTACCGTTTTTACCATCTTAGATTACATTTTTCAATTCATAATAGTTCGGTTTTCGTGTCGTACGTACATAAGATGTCAAGCATCATCACGTGATACCCACATATCTGTAAACATAATACTTTGAAAACTATTCACAGAAATTAGTTGCTACTGTGACCGGGGCTAGAACCTGGATCTTCCAATTGCGGACCGGGTGTTTTAACCATTTCATTTTGTATAAGCCATTTTATAAACTAATGATTCCGACCCATTTCGATTCACTTACAGTATAATGAAAGAATCAGATTTAAAAAAAAGTTCCAAACTACTGTTTCGAGATAGATCGTATTCTCAGAATCGTTTTGTGCAAGTACATACAATTTTGTTGTTTGACCTATCAGAAGCACATTTGCTTTTATGATCGATGCTGCTATAAATAGTCGCCAAAACAAATTGTAATTTTTGCAAAATCTTGCTGTTTTTCAGGGAACGAGGAGGTGATGTCACTTTTACAATGGAGGATTCGTATTCCAGCCAAATCGGTTCAAGATCGGGATCCGAGTCTGGACTACTTGGTTCCATGAGTAGTCTGAACGAAACTGACGAACCAGAAGTTGTACCTGAAAATTTTATTGGAAGGCCTAATAAGGAGGTGAGAACTGTAATTTGACATATCGTAAGTCCAGTCTTAGCTGCAAGTTTTGATAAGAATTTAACATGTAGTGCATTAGGTACTGTATAGACTGAAATTCAGACTAGGGAAATTTTACTTTATGCTAAACACGGAATGAAGTGTCTTGCTGCTTAAAGTGGAAATTTGATCAATGATCATATATTTTCTCCATTAAATGTGATTGCCTGGGGCCTGAGGTAGAGTTGTGTAGAGACCATAAATTAAATTCAGTTTATATCTGATTGCATGCGTATCAAAGGCTGATGGCATTAAAAAGTAATTTTTTATCAGACATTCAGTGATTCTTCGATTTTGTTTCCTTTTACGAACGCAGGTGATATCATAGGTATCCCATACATGGCGTGTCAGTAGGAGTTTAGCGATTTTTTTTTTTAATTTTCCGTTTTGTTAACTTTATAAGTCTTTGAGACAACAGTTTGTGGTAGAAACGTCAGTGTTTAAATACTAAATATACCCATCTTTCCCGAAAACTACAGAAACGTTTAAGGAAATCACGTTTAATAGTTAGTCCCATTGCACAAATATACATTAGTAAATTATATGTTTGTAGTTCAAGAGGAGGTTTTTTTTTTTTTTTTTTTTCGCCAACCTTTGGTTTTCCTTAAAGAATTCACAGGGTTCGCGGAATATTAGTGCCTATTGATTAAAAATTGCTTACAGCTTTTTTATAGGGTGACCAGAAATTTGTTGGCAAAAAAGAGTACAACATGAATTCTGATAATTGCTACCATTATAGCCTATAAAGCAGCCACAAAATGAAAAACGTTGATATATTCTGTCTCTGTATCTCCTGACAAGTTCAAAATGTAGAGTAGAAACTTCAGCTGTTGTTATATCTTTCCTTTCAATTTTTCATAAATATTCCAATCCGAAGCTGCTTCGACTTCCTTCCCTTATTGATTCGACAATTGTAAGCTTCTGTTTTTATTTCTTTTACATTCTTCTAACCTACGTCATAATCTAATCATCTCCCGTTATAGGCAAAGTTCACCTAACGTTCTTTGAAAAGTTAGTGAATGCTACATAAATTACTAGAAAAAATTGATAAATCGCCATAACACTCAAGTGATATTGACACAGCTTTACAGTTAAAAATGCACTTGAAAGTCCTCTACGTGCACTCTTTTTTTCATTAGGTTAGATGATGTTTAACTTTTAACTATATTTCTTGTATAATGTATTCGAAATGTGTAAATTTGCAAGCCATTCAACTACAAAATACGTTAAGATAAAATGAATTGTATGGGCGGTAACAGCAATAATACGTTAAGAGTTGTATAGATAAGGAAAAGAGTAAAATTGGATATATTTTCGGGTAGAAAAGAGTATAGTGTATTTGAACCTCTAAAAGAGTATGTCTGGTCACTCAATTTTTTTTATTAATTAGTCGAAAGAACTTCACTGTGGGCTTGAGAATTTGTATGCAATATTAAAATTCCACGTAGAGACCAGCAGTATCCATCAGTTTCTGTAAACATTTGGAAATTACCTCTACTGTCTTACCAAGAACTCTGGTGTGAGTTTATATGATGTGGTGTGATAAACCACGTCCTTTGCCCATCCTCACAGGAAGAAGCCACACGAAGTAGGATCAGGACTCCATGAGCACAGCAAACCAACAAAAGTCTCGAAAATGTTCAAACCAATCACGGACAGCGAGAGAAAAATGAGGCGAGGCTCCATCTTGCATTTAAGACCGTGGACGTTATCCAAGGTGGACAAAGTAAACCATACATCATTTTCCAGTATTGCGAGGTACCGTTGTCCGTTCAATGTGTTCCGCAGAAGAAACATATCCACAACCTGGTTGCCTGTTGTGCCAGACCACACTGTAATATTGGGACTGTTTTGTACTTTATCAACACTGATTCTCGTATCTTCTCGCGCCCAGTAGTAACAGACATGGCGATTCACATGAAACTGCCTCGTCTGTCAAATGATGGTGATAAACAACTGCAGTCATTCTCTGTACAAACCCAACATGAACTCCCAAACCCCAATACTCCATCCGATAGTCACATTCTTCTCTGATAATTCTTGGCAGTTATGCAGCTTCTACGGACTAAAATTTAACTGAATCTTTAGAACAACTCGGATTGTGTGACGAATGAGTACACTTTCATGAACATTTTAGCGTGTTGACTTGTTTGAACTTCGTGTGTGAACATCTCCTGAACCAGCCTTACTTTTCCTCTGATCTGGATGTGAAGAGACGACCATTTGGGGGAGTATTTACCAGAAACCCTTGGGTCCACTGTAGCACGAGATAAGTGCATACCCCGCCAGCATCTCTGTACCTATACCAGTGTACCACTGAATACCTCACTTGGTACAGAAGACCAACTGAGCGTGTTTACGCAGTGTAAGGCATTGCACCGTTTTGCATTATGAGTTATTTTCCATCACTGTAAAGATAAATACAACAGTAGATACAAGGATCAAAATATGTTTTTACAAAATACATCGATATTTACAATAGTTATTAACAGTTTTCAATAGGCATTTACTTTTTGCCCACCTTGTATACTATACCGTATGTATTTTCTGGTGATACTTTCTGAGATACGTTAATTCCGTTTATTTGATTTTTGTAGTAGTACGGCTACTACTGTGATAATAGTAATAAAAGTGAGCGTGTGTTTTGTGGCGTTTATTATACTATTCCATGTAATGGGATGATTCTTTTCTGTGTTATTGAAGATATAAATGATAGATACTTTACAATAGACAGATGGGTAAATGTAGTTTCTTTATCTTAGATTTAATTGTGTAATAATATTTTAGATGCAGTTTTAAGACTAAAATCAGATTTACTTACATGCAGTGATCTTTTTCAGGCATTTGTAGAAAACGGTGTTCATTATTTAGAAGATGGGCATTTTTGGATGGAAGTTCCTGGACTACCAGAATCCGATGACGAGGAAGAGGATCTAGACTATCCCATCCCAGTGAAACAGAATTGCAAAGTGAAATTCAGTCTAGATCCAATAAAAGTAAGCACATTTTCTTTAGTGCACTTATTGTTTTTTAAATATTAAAAAATATCCATAGCCCAATCAATTCCTTCGTTTAATATTCAGTCATATTGTTTGTGAAGTTCGTTGGTAACATTGATTGGGGCTAAATATACTTATCAGAGTGAGTTGGTCCCTCTTTTAAATAGAAAGTGTAAGAAATCGTATATGCTAATCTCATTTGCAATGTACAAGCTGCTTTCCCTCCTCTTTGGTGAAATTTCAGTAGTCCACACGGCCTGACCACTGAGCGGCGGTAGAGCATTTGCTTCGCATTCGGGAAGTCGTGGCTTCTATATCAGTGGCCGACCATCCTGGCTGATATTTTACGACTCACATTAGGTAAATGCCGGGTGGTACCTTCAATTTAGGCTCTGGTCGGCTCCTTCCCGCATCATTTCGCCTACCCTATCCCAGCCTGAGCCGTGGATGCCTAAAGGCAATAAATAAATTTCACGGCTTGACCATAGTATTCTCGATAGGTTTCGAGGTCAAGAAGTGAAGTTTTATGAATTTGAAGCAAAGCTTGCTTCCGATTTTTAGAAATTTTGGTAAACGAATGAAGATATGAGATAGAGACATTTATCAGTTCCAAGGAAGTTGTCATCAGTATATCGTCGTAGGCAAAGTGAGTACTTCGTATGTGCATTTTGTTACGACTGTGAACTTAGCATCATGTTTTTCAGCAACGAATTAAAAATGTACTAGACTCGTCCCCAGCATCTTTTGTAGACCTCTGAGCCTCACTGTTGCAGACTATCTGTAGCTAATATTAATTGTTATTATTATTAGTAGTAGTAGTAGTAGTAGCACTAATAGTACTAAAACGTTGGTAAACTTTCTTTGGTATTCTAGTAACTTTTGACTTCGGCCTGTCACGTTCTAGTTAAAATCCACAATCACAAACATCCATGCCTCATCCGGGATTCGTTCCTGGGACATTTCAGTCGCTGGCCTAGCGCCTTAGACCACGCGGCTTCAGTGTTCCCATACCTGGCGCTCTGAGGTGCACTCAGCCTCCTAGCAAATTGAGTACCAGAGTGTCCTTACTCCTTGGTATTCCTGGGCGCCTTGGGAAGGTAAAGGCGGTCGAGCGTGGGACCGACCACCCCAGGTTAAGAAAATGTGGAGCGCTACCTCCACATGCGTATCGCACAAGGGATAGCTTTACCTTATTATAGTAATAATAATAAGTAGCTTGTGATATTTGGAGACTTCCAATATTTTTATTTGTACTATTACTTTCATTAGTACTACTACTGCTACTCATAATAATGATAATAATGCCAGTGCCATAGAATTCATTACTACTACTACTACAACAACAACAAAATAATAATAAAACTTAACTAAAGATAGTTTGCAACACATGCTCATAGTTCTTTAAAAGGTGCTGACGTAGAGCCTATTAGAAAATGCACATATGTGGTATTCACTTTCCCTACAACGATATAGAGAAGTGTGACCTGCTGAATTTTTTCGGCACACACATTTTTGTCCACAACCTAAGCACATAGGACGAGCTCCCTTCTAGTTTCACCAGGTTCACACCGTAAATATCTTCCTAAATTGTCCGACCTCGACTTATTGTCGAGACTGGTGGAGTCAAATTTCAGATTGAAGCATGGGAGGCATTCCGTTGCTGTGGTGCTATCCTGTCTAACGTAAACCGTAATTGGGCAGCGATTAACAACGGTGATCCAAGCAGCAAAATCACGAACTGAGGTATTTGGATCACGTTTGCTAAAATGGAGATATGATATAGGGAGATGGTGCTTGGCTTAACCGCCGCTAGCTGGCAGCACACGGCAGCTGTCGCGTGGATCATTTGTAATAAATTAAAATAGATCTCTTGGAAGCATTACAGGGTAAGCTCAGCTTGAGTTCTGGCGCTTGATTCATTGTTACTAATCGCCGTTTAATTAATTAATGATAGATCGAAAAGGGTGTATTTTTCAAAGTTAAATGTATTAGTATTATTTTAGTGGTAATTTTATATACAGTGGATTCTTTGTAATTCTAACGTGGATAATTCGAACAGAAGTTCATTCCCCTTGAAAATCCTATTGAAACCAATGCCAAAATTCGTATGTAATTAGAATTTTTGAACCTTTTATTTAGATATTTCGAAGGCAGGATTTCATTAATTCAGAAAGCAAGGAAATATTTTTGAATTCCAATGTCTGAAGCACTTATTTCAAGAATTTTTAGTGATGGTTAGAGCAGACAGAAGAATGCAATTTCAACTGGCTTTCAGCTATCCAGTTAGCAGAGCAGACAAAGTTACTGTTTGCTGCTATACAGCCTTCATCTTCTCAATACTGTGGGGTTGTCTACCCCTTCGTGTGCAGATGTACGTCTGTAAATTCCTTCTTCATCTTAGCTGCACTAAAGTTGACAAAATATATTGAAGATTTTGTTAACCGAAAAAAACAAACACAAACTTGTTTAAGTGAGAACATGTAGCTAATGTTATTACAGATGTATGTGATTTTGTATGGTAATATACAGTTTTATACTTGTTTAAGTATGTTTTCCATTTATTGGTAGCTTAATTATTGTGAGAGGACTTCCTTTTTGCTTGCACTATAGAACCACGCACAAAATACGGCCATTTTTGAAGTATGTTATTTATTTTTGTTTATATAGTAGCGTTTTATCGATTTTCTTTAATAATGCATGTGTTTGTTAATTTGAATTTTGGGTAATTCGAATATTTTTCGTATTCCTCCCTGAAGTTCGAATTAGAAGTCCACTGTATTAGTAAAAACTGTATGGTACTTATTTCACATTTTCCACCGGAGTGTTAATTGTGAACTCAAATTTTCGTTGGTCATGAACCAGCACTTTCAGAAGCATAAAAACTTGGAAATTTATGTAAAATTACATAAATAAATAAATTGGGAAAAGATGTTGAAATATCAGAACCAACTTAGTTTAAGTATCGTAAGTTGGTTCTGATATTTTTACTTCTATTACAATTTTATTCGTTCATAGTTTTAAGTATTAACCATTCTTAGTCTTCATTCTGCAGGTGCAGTGAAAAATTGAATACTGGTACATAAATAATACTCCGGAAGAAAGCCTGTAGACTGTAGAGTAAGTACTTATATAGAAAGTAAAATTTATAACGTGTTTAATAACAATACCCGGTAAACTTGTCATTTATTCAGATAAGCCTAGTCGTTCTGGAAGTGCGAAAATGAGCCAGAAATGCACGCCCCCGGGTATCCGAATTATCAGCAGGATCGTTTTAGTGTGCGCGTTGTGCCAGACTCAAGTCCGTGAATCCGTTGAAGGAAGTGGTTCGGAGCAGCACATTTTACCTCACCTTTATGGTTCCTCACAGCTCGTTTAGGATGTTAATAATAATAATAATGAAGCAAATAAAACATACGGATTTTTTAGTAAGTTTATTATGATTCATATATTGAGGTTTACAAGTAAAACGTAAACCATTTTTTTTTTTAATTCTCCAGATTCCTAAACCTGATGATCACTACCTGTAAATTTTCAGTATTATTATGTTTAACCTTTCACTCTTTTGTCCTTTTGAAGCCTTCCTATCGTTCCTTGATTTTTTCTTTTGGGTAACCTTTACTTCCAGAATTTACAGAAGCCAAATTCATTACTTTTTCATGGCTTCTGCATGGAACAAAAATGAAGAATTGTTGCGTTCCGCTAGGGAATCCGGGATCTCACACCCAAACTCACAAAATATTCCCCTGGCTCACTATTTCTTAACCCATCCTGCTGTACCATTGTAAGTTTACGATATGAAATATGCTTCAAATGTATGAAAATCTTTTTCTATACATTTGAGAAAATGGTAAATGTACCTTTAAAATTAGCTAAAAATTACAAGGTTTACTTGACTAAATTCATGACCTGAAACTAAGTGACTTTTTTTTTTATGACTGGCATGATTTGTAGACACCGAATCTTCCGACGTTTATTTTCTCATTGTATGTTTTGTAATCATTGAATTGACGATTCGACCGTTCTTTGTTCATAGGTGTATAGTACGTATTCAGTCTCGGAATATGATCGCCGCAATGAAGACGTGGATCCAGTGGCTGCTTCCGCCGAGTATGAATTGGAAAAGCGAGTGGAGAAGATGAATGTGTTCCCTGTGGAACTGCAGAAAGGCTCTGAGGGTCTTGGCTTGAGCATCATTGGAATGGGAGTGGGAGCGGATGCTGGCCTCGAAAAACTGGGAATTTTTGTCAAAACTATTACGGATGGTGGAGCTGCGTCACATGATGGAAGAATACAGGTAACATTTCTTTTTTTTCGTGTGAGTTAATGTTATTGAGAGTGGTGAGCTAACGACGTAAGATTCTCGAATTAAATCATTAGGTAGGCAGTAAATTACTGTTTTTCGATTTATGCTACAATAAACTGAATAGGTTGATTGATGACTTCTTATGTTCAAGATAGATAATTTGCAATTCTAGTAGCGCATTATCAAATTATTGAGTTATACAGACCAGAATGGCCACTCTGTCGTTGGCTTTTAAAATGCCATCTTATTATTATTGGCATTTAAAATACGCTAATTACAAATATCTTAATATTTTGTCTGCATCGGGTATGAGTTTTTAGATATAAGCTGTACAATCATACATAAAAATAAAATATAATTGTGTTCACTTTCTCAGATAATTGTTTCGTTTCATATCGAGTACACATATCGTTTCATATAATGCCGTTTACGTGTATACAGGAATTAAAAATTTCTGAACACAGTTTCACATTTTCTTTCTTGTTCTTTTTTTAAAAAGAAGTGGATAAAATAGTAAAAAGGGTGATTTGTGTAATTGTCGAACTCAGTTGTTGTTGCTGCTGTTGGAAACTTTATAGAAGGTGTTTATGTATTCCTCATTTCAATTCTAGGTTAACGATCAAATCATTGAGGTCGATGGAAAGTCGTTAGTTGGTGTTACTCAGGCTTACGCAGCGTCTGTTCTTCGTAACACTTCAGGGCTTGTTCGATTTTTAATTGGCCGTGAAAAGGATCCACAAAACAGTGAAGTTGCGCAGTTAATCAGACAGTCCCTGCAGGTGAGTTTTCAATTCATTTTTATATATCAATAGTCAGTGATCTAGTTTCACTAAGTATACTGCTGGTGAGGAACGTAAATTTATTTCTTACCTTAGTTGTACCTTCTCACAAAATATGCAATGTTTAAACCAAACTTTCATCTGTTTTGTATCAGCTTTGTCAACGTACTGGATAAGACTTTTAGAGGTAGAACAATTCAGTGCTGGATATGGGGGGCGCGCGGAATCGTCGTTCCCGCAGTAAACTACAATGTGTGACTAGGAGGAGCGTGGGGGATCGCAAACTTCGAGAGAGAATACGTCCAACAATTATTGTTTATGTTTCCGAGAGGGACCTTTTATCACAACTTGTTGAAATTCTTTGAAACCTTAAAACACAGAGACATATTGCAAATCTATTACTGCACGTGAAGCATACGATTAATTAACACTTCAAGATGAGGTCAAAGAACCTCCAGCCCTGAATCGTTCCCGCTGAAAATATGTGAAACATCCTTCAAAAATACACTTGTCCAAGAAAGTTATAAGAAATTTTCGCTCCGTGCTGCTTGGAACCAATAGAGAACAAATTGAAAATCAGAACGATGTTTCAGTTTCGATTAGTAAATGTCTAATAGTGCAAAAATGTAGTTAGTAGTTCTACTGTTTATAAAGGACGAACAGAACTCACCGAAAATTCTGGAGTTCCAATAGGGAATCTTTTGCGTTCTCCGTAACATGTTTTGCCATCCTCAATTCCCATTGGAAAAATTTCTCTGCGGAATCCACAGTTCCCATAAGAATACTGTTCTGCGTTTCCCCTACCAAATTTTAAAATGCACAGTTCCTATTCGAAAAAAAAAAAAAATGCGTTGGCCTTAGTTTTCTTTCCCCATACCATTTGTTTTCAATTTCGCAGTTCCCAAAGCAAACAAATATCTGCGTTCTCCTTATAATTCTTTGTACAATCCAATGTTCCCAGAGGAAAAATTCCTGAGTTCTTCTTACCTCTTTTGCAATCCCCAGTTTCCATAAGAAAAAAAAACTATCTGCGTTCCCCGACTTAAAAAAAATAAAAAAAAAAAAATCCTACACTGTTGAACATAACACTACAAATAATAACCACAAACGTTTTCCCGAATCGATTTCTTCGCATACTCATGTGGAATAGGAAGGTAAGTAAGGAAATGTATGTATGTGAACAAGTATGTTTCGTCCTTCTCAAGATATCAGCTTATCCCATAAATAATGTCGTAGTTTTGCACTGTGAGGAAAGAACGATAACTTACCTGTAACACTACCGTTAATCAGGAAAATAGTCTCCATCAGACTCCACAACACTCTTCCACCTGTCAACCAGTTGTTGAATCCCCTGCTGAAAGAAGTCACCGGTTTTAGAGGCAAAGAAGTTTTTCACTGTTCGTCGCACGTCATCCTCATTTTGCAGTGTTTTCCCGGAACGGTTGTTTTGCAGGCTGCGAAAAAGACAATAGTGTGTTGGTGCAAGATCTGGTGAAAACACCGGGTGGGGGAGTATCTCCCAGCCACATTCCTCGATCTTAGCACACGGCTCTTCTTGCCGTGTGTGGGCGCACGTTATCTCCGTGGGTGAGCACACCCTTGCAGTTAACCAGAGCAGGACGTTTCTCCAACAATGCAATTCGTAGGCATTCAAGCTGCAGCCAGTAAACATCTGCATTGATGGTCTGGTTACGTGGCAAAAGCTCAAAATGGATTATCCCACGGATTTACCAGCAAACACTCAATATCACTTTGCAGGGGTGGAGATCCTGTTTTGTCACAGTTCCTGCGCCCCCTCTCCCCCACGCCTTTAGATACCCACTGCCATTTGCGTGTAATGTTTTGGTAGAGGACCTACTTTTCATCCCCTGTCACCATTCTGTCCAGAAATGCCTCAAATCTGTGACGGGTGAGCAGCGACTACAGATATTAACTCGCTGCTGCTTCTGTTGAGGCGTTAACACATGGAGTATCTGGAGTTCGCTGGCCAGTTCTTCAACAGTTTGCATTGGATTTGCCTCCAACGCTTCTCGCAGGGCATCGTTGTCCAGCTCCACAGGCCTCCATTCTCGTGGCTTATCGGTGAGGCTGGTGTCCCCAGACTGAAACCTCTGGAACCACCTCTGGTACTTTCGCACATCCACAGCACCCTGATCATAAATGTATATATACGGAATTGATGTTTCGTGCCGCTGCGCTGGCTGGATGTCCCTGGTGAAATTCATACAGCATGACATTCCGTATGTGGTCCTCCGACCGACACTGCCATGATCAAACACAAGCAACACTTCCAAATGTAGAGTTAACCGTTCTCCTACACCCGTGCACAGTCAAGTGACTCAGCTATGGCACATGCTCTCTACTTCACTATTAACTCGTCAGATGGCGTCATTGCAGCGGTCATCGCAGATACGACATTACTTATGGGTTAACCCGGTAAAACACGTGGGTCGTGTGGCGGTCTAGGAAGTATGGAACATGTTCGTTCGTTGGGAACCTGGATTTTTGTGGATGAATGATAAGCGTTGTTTTGTGTGTTGTGTTATGTTGAATTTTGTAAATTAAAAAACACAACACATGAAACCGGAGTTTTCGAAATAAATTTTAGTATTGTAGCATTAATACCTTCCCTCCATGAACATCCGAACCGACGAACACGTTGTATATTGTTCATTGTAATGGTGGCATGCTTCTCCATTACATAGCATACCTCGTAGACTGCCACACGATCCACCGTTTTTATCTTGACAAGGACAAAACATATTTGTGTGTATGTGTAGATTTTCTTACGTTCCTATGTTACATGAGTATGCGAATAAATATATTCGAAAACGTTCGTGGAGTCAGTATATGTTGTGTTAGTGTCCTTTTATTGAGAGAATTGAATACAAGTACGAAGGTAAGGCTAGGTTACGTTCCTCTTCATGCTATATCTAGATTGTAACTTAGGCTATATGAAAAATACAGTCAGAACCACTCGCAATCACTAATACATCACACACAATGGTCAAACACTGGACGTTATTTAAACGTCAATAGACTATCATCAGATTTTCTTTAAGACGTTGCGAAAATCAGTTCTCAAACATACACTGCAACTGCGTAACTTATAGTTTCACTGAAATCTAGCCCATTTATCTCCTAGTATGTTCCCAGTCATTCCAGGTATACCTATTATGAAAAATACTAGTTACAGGAACAGTAAAAACGAGAAACGGGCTTCGTAATGCTGTCATTTCTGAGCATGTTGGGTTTTCATTTTATTATATATCTGACTTGGCATCAGATTCTGTCCCCGTATCGGGACGGGCGTAAGCCAAAGTGCTGATACCGCCCATAAAATTCATTTTTATCGTTAGCATCAGATTCTGTAATGAAAGTTATGTAGAGAATAGCTGAATTTTCGGTGTCATCCAAGTCTTGAGAAAACAGTCTAAAAACAAATATATTGTCGTCGGTAGTTAATAATAATAATAATAAAAAATGCTGTAAAAGAGTACATACAAAATTTGCGTCCGTAATTGTAGTGTAATTAACAATTGATACCGTGTACTTAAAAATAATGTAAAAAATAAGAAAAATGTAGAATATGCGTCTTGTAAATACGACAAGGAAGTTAAGACAGGAAAGTAAAATACAGAACCCGTTTCTTAATATTCTGCATTTATTAGAACATCGACTAAACAAGTTACACTCGGGCAATTTACATGATTTCCTGAAAGAATGTGGTGTTAATTTATTTCTCCTTAAAATCTGCCCTTCCTAGAGTAGTCTATGTTCTGCGTCCCCTCTTTAATCAATGCCGTTTGTTTCCACTGAGTTAAGTCATTTGTGAGGATACGACAATATCGTAACATTCTGTGGAGGTGTGTACACGGGAATTGGATTTTAGCCCTTCACCTTTTATTATCAAAATGTGTACACTTTACTAAAATGACCGTCCGAGACGGACGTACAAAGTTCAATAAATAGAGTCTCCGGTACAAGAGATATTTCGGATTACGCCTTGATATCCATGTAGAGCAAATCGCCAGTAGATAAGGTTTTGAAGAGAAAAACTCCACCGCAGTGCAGGTGGGAGAATTTCCGGGTGTGTAATCCCAAAGCAGATATGGACTGGTGCTTGGTGTTCTGCCCCAGTGCAGCCAAGAACGGGAGTTGGAAAGTGTTCCTCCCCAGTGCAGGCAGGGACGATACAAAGGAAACTCTTAACTCCAGTGCAGATATAGAGTATAGGAGCTCTAACCCCAGTGCAGGTCAGAGGGAAGGTAGGTGATAGGCAATCACTCCCCCTTTGGCTAAGGTGATCGCCTTTTTATTATGAATATGCGACCTCTGGTGTAGATGGCGCCGTTGTTTCTGACGTCGGACGTTCTCTTCGGTTCATGTGGCTTGTTCGGTGGCTTCTACACTTTGTTGGTAAACACCACGTGTCTTACACAACACTATAGTACACACAAACTCCACGTGCTTCGCATATCATTACAGTATTATTGATAAAGTTCCCGCCCAATTACCTCCTCTTATCCTGCATATTGTGTGAAGAGTTTTGTAAACTATACATAAAAATACACAACTGTATGTATATTTAGTTCCTTCTTTTTGTTTCTCCTTTCTTTCCTATGAAGATGCATCGAGATATTTTGAGGTAAAATATTGTTACTTATTAATTGTTTATGCCGATAAGTGAGTAGGGTCAAGTGGAGACGTAAAGAAACTGGTGTTACACTAACAAAAAGATAGATATTTGACCATTTTCACATCTTTCTAGGCGGACAGAGAAAGAGAGGAGCAACGTAGACAACTGGAGCAGCCTAGTCGAGGCCGTGGAGATGTTCCCGTGACCTCATCGCCCGAAGGGACTCGCTCAGAGGACAGTAGCGTAACAGCCCCGTTACCTGGATCCGCAGAGACAACAGCCACTTCGCCAACTCCGTCGTCGTCTCCTGATGGTGGTGGCAGCCCTCCAGCCTTTGATCATGAAGCTGGCAGCCCCAAGTCATTGTCTTCAGACAGTGATGTGGAGGCTCTGCAGAGACTTCTTAAAGAGGTAAGTATTATTTTATTCATGTAATATAGTAGTAGTGTCTTAATTCGCGTCAAGTTTTACAAAGACTAGTAACTAATGTTGCCTCAACAGAACTTTTACGAACCATTTCCTCCAGTAAAGTTAGAAATTTACAGACTATCATTCCCATCAACCGTAGGTAATTGTCTAAATCTCGTGAAGAGAAAACTGACATTTTCTTACGTAGTGTTATGCAGCTAATTCTCTCGTATATTGAACACAAAGTAAATTCGTGATATATTTCGCGAGTGGGTGCGCTCGCATTGTCAAACGATGAGAAAAATTGAGAGGATAGGTAATATGATGATGATGAAGGTTGATAATGCTGAACTGCTCGTTCAAAGTACCAGACAGAGTATAAGTACAGTGTTACCCGACTGTGACGTCACTTCCGTGATACTCTGTCTGGTACTTGGAACGAGCAGTTCACCATTATCAACCTTACTCATCACCATATTAACTATCCTTTTAATTATTTTTCCCATTGTTTGACAATGCGAGCGCACCGACTCGCGAAATATATCACGAGTTTACTTATTTCTTTGTGTTCAATATACGAGAGAATTAGCTGTACACCAACAGGTAAGAAAATATAGGTAATTGTTCAGTTTGAAATATCACAGAACTATATACATTTTTACGATGATACTTTTACTGATTCGTTTCTTGAAGTCATACGTAATAGCTGATGTAGTAATATTAACTACTTGTAAGCTTAAGCAACCATCATTATTATCCGTACCTAACATGTCAGTGGTTACACTAGGTTGTTTTTAATTGGTCCTGACATAATTTTCCAATGGAGACGCAAAAGAACTAGTGCTCTTAACTCGTCCTCCATTATGCCGTGATAGTAAAGTCTGTTTGTTCGATAGATAAGCTCCGGGATCTATAAAGAGACTGTAATCCTATATTTCAACACACGTGTTTTCAAGATAACTAACTAGTTTCTTCAGAATTGACAACTACGTTGTTAAATGTTATATCTGGGCCGAGTGCCAAATCTTGACCGAACAGGCAAAAAATACCTGATAAGATTTTTTGAACGGAAAAGTAAATATTACTTCGAGTAAATGAGTCATTCTTCAGTATGCGATAGAAGAAGGAAAAGAACAGAGAAACTTCTCAAAATAGAAAGCTTATTCTGATTATCAAAAAACAGGAGGAAGTGGAGAAAAATTATTTTAAAAGGATTATTCATTGCTATCTATCAGTTTCCTTATCTCAAGAGCACTTCTTTCCACTGAATATACAATACCGTTTTCGGTACATGTGGTTTTCTTCCCGTACGAAAACTCACGTTCTCCCTTAATTTACCAGTCGTAAAATAACTAGTTGTTTCACTTGTATACGATTATACTCTCCACATGAAGCACATTTACGAATTTTATATACGTTTTCTTATTTACATTCATCCTCAGCATTACCAGTTTCTTTTCCCACAAAATAAGGTTCTGATTCTATAATAATTATTCCAGATTTTACGTGAGTTTCACTTTCATCATCACTGAACTCTGTTACTGAATCCATTATTCTGACTTCACACGTAAGTCACAAATAAATACATCAGTATATGCCCTACGTGAAGAAGTAGTTCTTTTGCACAGCGAAATACTTTATTATAGGCACCAGTTTTCCAAACCTGATGATATTAGTATTTCAGGTATTTTCATTGTTAGTTAATGGGTTTTGGACAAGTTGTAGGTTTTGTTCCCTAATACTGATGGAAATGATAACGCGCCAGTACTGTAATTGTCTTTCCACTATATTAACAATCAAAATCAAAACTGGTACACCAAATGGAGAATCAAGGCAAATGTAAAACCGTTAAGAAAAGTGTTAACAGTGTTCTTTTGAATCTTTTTTTTTTTTAATGGAGAATGTTTATTTTAATTTCAGTTGCCTGAATTGGAGCAGACGGGAACTAAAAGCGGTGATTATTTGGAAAGACTACGACAAACTTCACATCGATTGAAAGAATTAGAACGCACACTCAGCGCTGCAAGAAAGGAAGTGTCAATGTACCAGGATATGTTAGAACAATCACAGGTGAGTGTCGAATAGAAAATAACACACAAGGAAAAAAAACTCATTTGCAAAGTAGTGTACAGTGTAATTAGTCTCCGTTGCTTTTGTGAAAAGAACAAAATGACAACAGGTCCGACGGCTCAGATACAATTGGATGCATCTTCAAGAACCAACACGTAAAAGAAAAAAAAGGAGGAAAAATATTACGCAAGTTTGCAAGTATAAATGTATGAATACCATACCTGTAAGTACATTATATGTACTGAATATATACATTGACAAGAACGTACACGTTTGCGTAATATATTTCCTTTTCTTACTTCCTATTCTACACAATTATGCGAACGTGTTTCTTGAAAACGTTATACCAGGTTGGCAACACTGACAGCCCGGTGACATCCATCGTGTTGTTAGAAACAAATTCCAGCAAACGAACCAATATACTTCGTTCTGAGTGAGTGAATTGTTATTAACATCCTAAACGAATTGGTGAGCTTCTAAGGACAGGACCTTAGGTGTTTTGGTAAAGTGTGCTCCAAACCACTCCGTTCAATGGAGCCGAACGGGATTTGAACCGGTGACTATAAAACGCAACTGCTCCATTTTCATGGAGTGCCATCACCTGGGTCCCACGAGACGTGGATGGAGGTGATGGGCGAAGATTCGAAGATATTTGCGGAAAGATATCGAGTGTAAACAGAGAAAATGATATATGGTCTCAGCCAACCACCCCGAACGGATATCCAAGGCTTTAGGGAGATTGGAGAGAGATGCAGGCTGGTATACAAGGTTCTCACATGCTGCGAAGCAAAATCTCTAAAGTTGTTTTCCGGGACTGCTCCTCATGATTGCCACGATTTCTTGTCAGAAGAGTGCACCATTGGAGAGTTTTGATCCCCCCCCCCCCCCCCCCCCTTAGCGGTGTTATCCCCATACAACCGACTATACGTAATAAAATGGAGGGCGAAGAAATATTCGTGGGGGTCATGAGCAGTTCACCAAGCAATTCTACTGGAGACTCACTTTAAATAGTTTAAAAAAATAACTAAAGAAAGCAATCACATTTCTGTCCAGTGGGAGGACAAACTGTTTAGGTCGATGATGCAACGAGTGAAATAGGGAATATCAAGTATTCTTTAGAAATAAAACGAAGCTAATTTGAAAGAAACATTTATAAACTTTATATATAGCCAAAACGTGAAAGAAAAGAGAAGAAAACAAGAACAGACTACTGTTTTGAACGTTATGGGGAACAAAGTCCCTCGTTTGTTAACATTGAATTTACAAGAAACATATAAAACAACGACATTTAAGTCCAAAATCAATCCAAACATTTATGTCTGCACAACCTCTGCCACCCTGTTTTCTAGATAATTCTCCGTTTTTATTGTCAACCAGGTGTTTACACCTAAACTTGTCGAGGATAGAATTATCTTGATTTTCTCCTGATCCTTATTTTGCAAAAACTTTCTTGACCATAACAAATTATAGCTGCTTATTACAAATAATTACCGCATTTATGTGACCTGATTTTGACTGCGCCCGTTGGTGTTTGTAATTAAATTTAAGAATTTAATAGGCTCTTGAAATGTACACTATTTCAGGAATATTACACATTTGTTGAAGCTGACAGGGTCGGTAGGGTATGATTTAAGAGAGGAAATACCGAAACAAATACAAAATTTGTTTACCTTCATTTTACGAAAATGCTCTATTTTATTTCTATTTAGTTTTAACTTAAAAAAAAAAAATACGCTCGAGCGAGAATTCAAATTTTCGATCGACCTTCCCACTGGCTCGAAAATATTCAACAATTATTGGTGGCAGGAGAGAGAGAGGAGCTCAGTTTGGAAAGTAAACAATAGAAGAAAGATCATTTGAGATACGAAGTTGGTGATGCGACCGGTCTAAAAGAGTGGGAACAATTACGCCCGAAGAGCTCTTGTAATTTGAAACAACCAGCAATATGTTATCAGAGTTTTAAACCACATACAAAATATTGCTCTATTGACTGTTACGTTTCCATCGTACTATATGCTAATAACATTGCTAAGATCTACTCTACAACTTATCTTATCAAACTACTCAATTAACTACACATATATAAATGTAACCCGAAGTACATACATAATACAAACTTACATATCTAAATAATTGCCCATGGCCATGTCTAAATATATACTCCCTTTTACGACATTAAGCGATCTTTGCACACGATTACAAAAATATTGACATTTGAGTACATGCAGATTCAAACAGAATATTTGGATGCGCGCGTCCACATGGAAATTTATACGCAGCTGCTTGCTTTTGCACTTGAAATGAGAGTTATAAACAAAAGAAGACGATACAAGAAAAAAAAAATACATATGAAAGAATTACATTGTGATTACGCATAAGGTTCTACCCTGGTTTCTCTACTTCTCTATTAGCAAGGGTCGGCAAGTATTCTTGGTTCTCCATTTTTGTGTGATACTAATAACATGCCTGAGTGCAATAATTTACACGATATTTGACTCTGCATAGAAATTTCTAGCCATATTTATGTGTGCATTAACTTTTACAACGTACTATTTGATAATAATAATAATAAAAAAAAAACTAAACAGATTCCGAAGATACGTTCCTGCTTCTGAAAGCTATTATGTGACACGCATGCACATACATGCCAACAAGTCGTGACGCGGTTCCTGTAAAATATTGGGAACAGCTTTTGTGTTAAAAAAAAAAAGTTTCTGAGTGGCGCTAGGGGAATCCTACTCTGCAAGCCAGAACAGAATAGCTTCAAAAGTTTCCGAGAGAAAGTATCACGGTATACATTTGATTTTCAGTTTTTTTTTAGTCCAACACGATGCACTGCATCGCCTTCCCCCAAAAGAATGGCCATGTCTTCATCAGATATCGAAATAACTGTCGTAATCCGTAAATATCCGTTTCCTCATGGAGTCAAGTCAAAATACAGAGGGGGTCCAGGAAATACATCCTACATAATATTTGAATTTGGGCCTTCGGAAACCAACAGATTTACATGAAACGATCCTACCTGATAAAGTGGATTCTTCTGTGCTTCAGCCGGGTATAGAACCTGTTGCTGATTTCCAGAGGAGACACTCGGGGTGTCAGTAATAGGCACATTGCACAATAATTATGAGAGCGTTCACGAAATGCACATCTGACACCTCAATAAATCCGTCAGTCGCCTCTTCTAGCCAGAACAGCGTGGGCGATCCTCGTTCGTCGCTCCCCCCCCCCAAAAAAAAAAGTTTCAAAAGGAAAAGCAGTCTTCAAGTATTTTTCAAAACAATTAACAAAATGTCCCAACACTTAACCATAAAATTATATTAAAAAATATTTGCACAAATGAAAATTTTGGCTTGATGCAGAATGTCAAAACCACACGCACAGAAAGCGAGCGGTCTAACCTCTCGTCCAGCTCGAGTTTACTTAGTTCTAAATCACCCTGTATATTTATATTTGGAGTATGACGTCTTTCGTATCTTAGATATTCTTCATATAAATATTACGTTCTTTTAACTTACTAAAGTCTCGAGACAGAGCAGAAACGTGAAAGTGAAAATATCCCACTAACAAAAAGAAAAGAAAGAAGAAGAAAACTGGTCACTCGTAAGTCACTGTTGTACTCGTGTTGATATGGTCTATCCCGAACATCCCTTGAAAATAATTCACTTTTATATGAGGCTCATATATGTTTCTGACTCTCCGGCTATGGGCGTAGGATTTTGGAATTAACCTGAAAGGCAAAATGAGATTAGTATGGAGTAACCAACCCCTGGGAACATATATGATATTTTTTCTACAATGTTTATGGATATGTGGCCCGCCTCATATCATAGGAGACCGAGGGACGTATGTAAAAGTACAGTGTGTGCAAAGGGGAGAAACAAGACGACAAGAAATAAAGCGAAACAAGTTCTCTTTAGCACGTTTTATTTAGAGCTCCGTCCACTTCAGGAGTTCTAGCAGAACTGATTTTACATACAGCTTGCTCTGTTTAAATAAATAGGTACATGACATAGACGTTACAATAAAATTAGAATGTCTCCCATAGAGGCTTTGCATAATTTGGTAATTAATTTCCTATATATTTCGAAAGTCTTTGGTATTACTTCTTATTATGTATAATGTCTTTGGTGACTATACTATGTGTCAAAAGTATTTACACAAAATAATATACCATAAACAAATTTAGATATACTAAAGATTTACATATGTAATAAGCTTCGGCTGATAATTTTTTTTAAATACATTTAATATTGCAAATTACAAAAAGGCGATTTTATATAATTGATTGAGGGGTCTCAAACAAGAATATTGGCATCTCGTACCATGGGAGGTGACGTTACAGTGTAATTCTGTTCGTTCTTTATGGTCACTTTCGGAAGAGACTTAAAAGTTTGGCAATAATTCGGCTGTATTATAATGAAAGAAAATGTGACATAATATTTCTTATAAATAACTGTATTGCGCGGAAAGCCCGTACTTTCCAAATTACTGCGCTTATATATCAATGACTCTTAATGTTACTAGTAATAAAGACACTACATTGTATTCAATGCTTTTTTCCGCTTCAGCTGTAGCATAATAGTTGAAATGTTCAGGTTTCTATGAAAGAAACTAGAAAAGGATCCAGACTTAAAAATAGGTTTGGAAGAAGAGTTATTACCCCCACTCCACCCCGAACTTTTCTCCCTTGTCTTGGCTTTTAATGTTGTTGTAATCGAAAGTTGCTCATTCCGTCAGGGCTGTAATCTTGTTCATATGTGAGCTTTGTTTAAAGTGAGCTGCTTCACTATATATAAGTGAGATCATATAGCTGAAACTAACAGCGTGACTTATGTATAATTATGTTGCAAAAAAAGGCAGTGCAATTCAAAATATGTACATGCGTGTAATTAGCCTCTGTTACTTTTGTGAAAAGAATAATCGCAATGGTTTTACATTTTGCACCAAACTCGAAATTTCCTCAGGAACTAACACGTAAGTGAAATTAGAAGTTCTATCGCTTTTCTTATTCCTTTTACGCATTCGCATTAGTTCCTAAGGGAGTATTGAAATACCTACGAAACGTAGAACCATTGTAATTGTTTTTTCACAAACAATGGGGATTGTTTATACGTAAGAGTTATATATATATATATTGTACATATATATAATATAATGTCATGCATTATGTAGTGATAATGGCTTAAGTGTATAGACATATATTTATTGTTTGTTATTTGATTTTCTTTTTTGTTGTTGTTGTTTAGGGTCAGTTCATAATATTAGAGAAAAAGTACAACAAAGCGAAAAGACTGTTACGAGAATTTCAGCAGCGAGAGCAAGACTTCCTTCACAGAGAAGAATTCTATCTGCAGGAATTGCAGGACAAAGATACGGAATATAATGCTCTGGTTAAAACACTGAAAGACAGGGTAAGTACCAGCTACATTTAAATAAAAAAAGCTTAAAAAAGCATTATTTCAATAATTTATAGTAGAAAAAGCTTTATTTGTTTCCGGATAAGTCGAATTTGTCTAGCAATATCCAGTTTGAGGATACCAATGTCAGGATACCATGATAACAGTTAGGAATATGAGGGGAAATATGATAAATTTATACTTTAAAAAAATTCAGTTAGTGGGAAAATATCGAAAATGTCCCTGGTCTATTCCACCAGCCCTCCTCCCCCTCACGAAAATTCTAGATCCGCCACTTAGAGAAAGATATGTTTTGTTGTTTGATCCTTAACTCGCAGGCCATTAACTTGTCTTCGAGTGGTTTGTCGTGATTTTGACGTCACGTATTTACCTTATCTTCCTTGTTCTAATTCCTACATTTGAGTACATTCTCCATTCTTTATTTTAAAGTCATCATTTGTTAATCTTTCTCTCAGTGAACCTCCACTCATCCATCTTATCATCTGTACCTCCGTTCTTCATCATTTTGTTTTATTATCTGTCGATCTTGTGTTTATGCTGATGTAAAAATGTCATAAAAATAGAGAGTAAAATACCAACGTTGAAAGAACGTTTTAATATATCGCCCGTAATATAAAATGACATTTTTTTTTCCTTGCTCCTTTCGGGAATACGTAAAATATGGAACAGTCCTGTGATAAGTAAGTTTGCCATGAAGACTGAAAACATAACAACAACACACTATTCTATTTGTCACAAATGTACTAGCCCTTTCTTTTACCAGTTGAAAGTAATTTTTAAATACTTTCATTGTTTAGCTGATCCTGGATTGATCTGGTATTTCTCGCTCGAATAGATATTTATTAGTAACTCAGGATTCTCTTCAAGTTGTTTACACGACATATTACAGCTTTGTTTTTACTGTTATCATTGCCTGAATGGACTTAATTTTCATTTGTGACTCCTCCGCCCATATGTAATTCATGAGAGAGAAAAATAATCTCTTCGTAGAGGCATTGCTGCCGGGGAGACAGAATAATAGTTGAATAACCACTTTACGTTATTGTGAGGAATGTTACTGCCATTGCAATTTGGCGTCCAGGTTGTCAGGCACGTGTTTTTCTCCTTAGAATCTGGTTTTGCTGGCAAGGTTATTTCGTGGACAACCTTCTGCTTAATTAAGGATTAGCAGCGACGAGAATTGTAGTTGGAAACACGTAGTGTATCGTCAACGATTACGAAATCTACACTCTTCTTTTGAGTCACATTTTTCCTTTGTTTGTTGTCTTCTTTTATTATAATTTTGTTTCAACACTGAATTATCAGTTGAAGGGCTTAGTGGAAAAGTGGGTTATCACGTAGAAATATATTTCTGAGTTATTTACAGTTTTGTGTGGATTGCTCCTACTCCTCGCGTATAGTGTCAAACATTAAAATAATTAGTATATTAAATGCATGATACAGTCTGGTCGTTCCGCTGTCAGATACCAGATGGTGGGAGTTTACATATTGCACAGCTAACTCGATTATTCCAATATTAGTACGGTTGAAAGAACCTTCAATGTTGCCCTGCTAGGGAAAATTTTGGGGGAACTAACGAAGGAAGAAGTTAAATGTTCTCAATGGAAATTGGTTTCCGTTGTTTCTCTTTAATTTACCTAAAATTTGAAATATTTGATGTATTCGCAAGTCTAAAATGTTGATGTGCAAAACGTAATAATTTTTGCTTTGTATGAATGTAATTAAAACACTTAACCAGTTTTAAAATTGTTTTGCAGGTGATTCAGTTGGAGCAAGAATTAGTGGAAACTCAGCGAACAGCAGGGCTGCCAGTTCAACTTCCCTATGATAGCACTAACTTACGTCAATTAACACCCCAGTTATCACGGAAACACCAGGTAATGAATCTTATGGTCCATAGTCCTTTGATCCCCTATAAAGTACAGATTTAATTACAATTTAAGGCTCTGTCCGTTGATGAAGAAAGATGAAGGTAGAGGTCCTGGACTAATTCAGAGTACTATATCAACATACAACTGCTTTAAATTGATTTAAAATCTTCGTAAACCTAATCAGATTAGGTGCAGTAAGCAGGGTTTGAGTCTTCGCTGCAGGCAAAATTCCGATTCGTAGCTAGGACCATTGTGACTAGCTTCTTTTGCGTTCCCTCATGTAAATCGGAAACCAGTTTTGAACGGAGCTAAAGTTTGATAAATGATAAAGATTTCTGTAATTGAATCTGTCATGGGTGCAGAAAGGGCACATGTTTATAGGAAATTAATGTAACATGTGCCCTTTCTACAATGACCGATTCAGTTGTTGTTATCCGTAGTTCGATCCTCCGCAGACAGATTCATAGGAGCAAGCTTTAAATTACAGGGAATGGAATGTGTATTTGGTAAATAGAATTCAGCACTCGACTTCATGTGTCTTTTTGTCGACACTGAAAGGCTCTTCTGAATAAGCATTAAGGTTGTCCGAAGGACTGGAAAAAATTTAGTAGTTCACAGGATTCCCACTGACCCGGGAAGTCAAGGACATCTCACAAGTATGGAAGAGCCGGGATTTTCATAAAAGGCATTCAAAAAGTTGAGAATCTCAGGGATGATTTTGTCCTTCTCTAAACATATTCACACCTTCATTTTCCTACAACATGATCTGTAAAAGGCTGTATGTGACTCTTGCAGATGGAGCCAGTGATTTTAACTTTCAACTCAAGTATCGTAGGAGTACTTACATTAAGAAAATCAACTTAAAATACTTCTTTATTTACGTTTTGGAGATCACAGTAAGTGTGCCTCGAATTGTCTCTTATTAGCAGTATGACCCAGGGAGAAGCAGTTCAAGAAGAGTGTGAGCGTTAGGTGTACAGATAAAATATTGGGTTTCCAAGGCATTACTTTGGGCATTCTTTTTATATGTCAACAAACTTGATCTTGCCTAGGATAGAATCCAATGGCGGACGTTTGTTACTGCGTCGATGTACTTGCGAGTTCCGTAAGTCATAAAGTTTTTTTTACTTATTTATTTATAAGACATACTAAATTAGAAAATATATTTGATAGTGGGCCGTGTTTTAACTTTAATATGCTTGTGTATTTAAGTTTTCCTTCAAAATGTAACGCTTTAGTTAGTTTCTGTTTTTATTAAATTATTATCTGCTTTGTCAACAATCGGTGGTTTCTTTATGCGAACTTGTTTTATTTGAATGGCTGTACTAGTAAATTTTCCTGTCTCTCATACTCCAAGCACAACTGGGAGTTGTTGTACCATCTAGGTGGTTTCGAGAGGGAACATCAACATCAAGAGTGGAAGGTGTGTGATTGGGAAGCGGATCGATTGGGTGGCGCAGTGGGTAGCGCATTGAGACGGTTACCCAAAGGTCCCGGGTTCGATCCCCGGTCCAGTCACATACTTTTCACTCTTTAATATTAATGATACCTGCACCTGCAGAGGCTCGGTGTATAAAAATCGTAACGTTGCGTTCTTTGTCATCTATCGGCAGTATATCGTAATTAAACATATTCAGCTACTAGAGGAGGCTTTCAGTAGTGAAAGTAACTGGCTCTGCGTCCCCCACACCGCGAGGGAAAGATTGTTTTTACCCCCTTGAGGCTTATCTTTACTACCATCTGTTATTAGTTCCAACTTCATGAAAAGAGGTACATTTTTTACTGGGATTCAAAACTTTTATATATATATATATATATATATATATATATATATATATATAGAATTACCTCAACACGCAAAGACTGAGGGGAATTTAATTTCCGGCTTGAGAGGTTAAATTGAACTTTCGTTTAGCGACATTTTCTTAATTTCATGGGATTTGTGGAGAGGTACTGGAATATTTTACTAGTGTTGAACTTCTCCAATGAGTTTGAAAGGAAATTAGGATAAGGTTTCAGGTCCTTTAAGGTATAGTTCGTGCTGCGTGATTTATAATCATTTAATTGGTATATTGTTTCTCTTCCAGACCCTTCCTGTAAAGCCCTTGTTACAACAACTTGAAACAGAACTTTCGGATACAGAGATCTCGGATATTAGTCCTGAAGATACAGACAAGACGTCTACGGTAGAAAGAAAGGTAAGTTGCTTGTAGAAAGAATTTCGAGATTTGTGTATCAATGGTGTACGTAAAATATAGCTTATTATTATTTATTTTCAGTGTATGTAAGCACTAATTAATTGTACGTGTCTTTGAACTTGTAGTGTATTTTATTCATTACGCACGAATGGTAATTTTGTGTTGCACACTTACGTTTTGGTTTATTTTTATTTTGCAGTAAATGTAGCTTTTTTTTTATTTTGTTGTACGTTTTTGTTGCATATCTTCATTGGGAGATAACAGAAAATCATAGTCAACTTATTCCCCAGATCAGTGGATCAACTATTGATAGAGTAAAGTAGCGTTTCGAACGATAGTATCCGGAACGTTCATGTCACGTTCGGATGCCCTTCAGAATTCACGTCGAAATTTAAGAAAAAGTACACAAATACAAACATTCCACAACGTAAAAAGAATCGAAGACGTGTTTTAACAGTAATATGGCAACATGCGTTAGGAGTAAAACAAATTTCGCATGTATTCGATACATTTTAGAGAAATAGGAAATATATTTTCTTTTGTGTTTGCTGAGAGAGAAAAAGAAAAGTTTAAAGATATGTACGTAGTAGTAGTATTAAAAAAAAAAAAATGACAAGCTCCTCAATCCCAGTGTCCGCCTACTTCAACATTGAAGATGTTGTACAGAGAGTCCTCCTCATGTCACCTAATCTGACTGAGGTTTTCCTCAGTTTCACAAGAATGCTGCTGCCTGGAATAAGACTTGCTGTTAACTTCTCTAGCTCTTTAGCCGGAAAATTTGTTCGCCGAAGGACGTCATCTCACTAGTACCGGACTATAGATGCCTGTTTGGTTCACTATACAAATTAATATAAGCTGATGCACTCCCGATATGGTGTAGTGAATTGGCTGTGTGAGGGTCAAATTAGTTTTAGCCGGTATTTTTTCCAAAGTATTTCCTCGGTACTGCTTTACATGTGGCACGGTTCTGGATTTGATTCCTGACTTGAATGAAATTTTCACAGTTGATAGATTTCAACGTGAAAATCTAACCATTCTCAAGATATTGCGTGTTACATTTTATATCTGGTATGTATTGAAGTCTCCATATAATTTCCACATGTTATACAGAATATGAACGTATCCATATGCAGTGTGAATGAGATCTAAGTACTACACCTCTGAAACATGCTACATGCTCCGTCCGCCATCTTGGATTCTTCGTATTTTCTTCAAGTAAGAATTGGGGCAAGTGACATATCAAATTCCTCTGCAATATTCTCAGGAACTCATTGATGCAATTTGTTTACCGTATCTTTAACCAGTCTCAAGTTATTACAAGTTAATATAAAAATAATAATTCCATAGTACTGTTAAAATGGTAAGATGGTGCCGGTTATTGCCAGATAAGGTAATAACTCTAGATACCCCGAAAGTCATCCTATTACACATAGTGGAGTGGTGAAACACATTCACAAATGTAGGTAAACAGGAAGTATCTGTAATAAACCGAAAAGCTGTGACCCAAAATCGCAGCTCATATGGTTTCGACAACGCATGTGAAAAGCCATATGAAGAGCACACGAAGTAAATTATGAGAATGTGGTCTCAGTCAAACGTACGTTATTCGTGTCCTCTACAAACATAAATGACCCCCGTACAAACTGTAAATGTCACATGAATTGAGTGAGGATAATCCGCATCGGTGTCCTTAGTTTTGCAAGCAACTTTGGAGTAATCAGACTTTTGCATTAAAGATCCTTTTAGCTATGAAGGCGTTTATTTACTAATGAAGAGGCCCAATAGCAACTCAGATAGGTATCAGCTAGGTAGACGAAAAGTTCTGGTGTGGTGTAGTATATGGCATACTCGAGTAATTGATGCAATGTTCTGGTGATACTTAATCAGTTAATAGTTATCTCCGCACCCTGGAAGATTCAGTCCTCCCACTTACCTTACATGAATACGGCGATTTCATTAAACCCCTTCCACAGGACGGTGCTCCCCCTCATTTCACTGTACCTGTTTGTGCATATCTAGATAAACAATTCTGTAGGTAACCACGGTCATGCGTTTTTGATACTGACAAATATACCTTTATTTATATCAGTGACAGTGATTAGGGGAAAGCAATGAAAACTAGCAACTAGCTAATCCGTCTTTACTCTTTCTCACATATTCGGCATTACTGTGCTGTGTCGTAAACTTTTAAATACAGTAATCTGAATGTGCATTTATTACTTAATAAGATTAGCATAAAGTAATTTATTTTTTTCTAAAAATATTGTTCTCTGGATGGGAACCGAATCCGAACCGCCAAGTGCCTTGCCTACCGAGCCGCTGCAGGCGTACACTTGCGAAAGTGTATTGAACACTGTTACCCTGTGCGTGGGAGTCACAAACTGGACAGTGGTCTTAACTCAAGGACTACGGAATTAAAAACTGTATTTTATTTAATTAACTTGTAATAGCTTGAGACTGGTTAAAGATACGGTAAACAAATTGCATCAGTGAGTGCCTGAGAATATTGCAGAGGAATTTGATATGTCACTTGCCCCAATTCTTACTTGAAGAAATTAAGAAGAATCCAAGATGGCGGACGGAGCATGTTTCAGAGGTGCAGTACTTTGGATCTCATTCACATTGCATATGGATACGTTCATATTCTGTATCACCTGTGGAAATTATATGGAGAGTTTAATACATATCAAATATAAAATGTAACATGCAATAACTTGAGAATGGTTAGAAATATAGTAAATCTAATATCACCAGTGACACTGTGAGAAAATTGCAGGTGTATTTGATATGTCAGTTGCCTCTATTGCCATTTGAAAGAAATAAGTTGAATCCAAGATGGTGGACGGAGAAAGTAGCATGCATCAGAGATGCGGCACTTGGCTTGATTCACATTTGATATGGTTACGTTCATGTTGCGTCAAATCTGTAGAAATTATATGGTCCACATTTGAATCACCCAATACATTTTACAAGGAAATCACAAAACTTTCCAATCACTTAGCTTCTTCTAGAGGAAATTGCGAAACGAGGGAGCTTACACTATTTCTTTCCACGTTGAAATCTTATCAACTTTGAAAATTTCATTCAAATCTGAGTGTGTTTCTTGGGAACTATTCCTTGTGAGTGCAGATTTTAACGTAACAGTTCATTGCATCGAAACGATCCCAAGTCACGAAGGTACTAGTTGGACCATTAATACCAATTAAATAATGTCATTATGCGTGGTGGACTACGTATAAATATTTTACATACCTCTTGATGTGAAGATTCCATGACGAACAATCACTTTTATGTTGTAAGTGTTGTATTGTCTAAAGTTTCACAGTATTGATATTTTACTGCTTCCACAGAGACTAATAAACACGAGACGTAATTTAAAGATGCAAATTTTCAAGACAGAGATATAAAAAAGAAAAATGAATGCTAAGAATGAACTCGGGAACCTTCTGATATTTAAAGGTGTTAAGGTTACCATGTTATGAAGTGAGCGGTGTTACTAAATGATATGCACAGTGTTACTAGACGGTAAATGTTATGAATAAGTAAGGTATTAATAACACCCATATTTAAGACGTTTGTTTGATAACCTTGCGTTGATTCTCATAGTCAGTCTCCTCAGTACGAAGAACACTGACACTAAAAATAATAGTAACTAGTTAACTACTTACTTTTTCGCGAAGATATTCGTTCGCATATTCATGTACGATGGGGGAAGTAAGTTTAGATGCGAATCCTTGTCAAGATAAAGCAAGGGGGTCGTCTGGATGATTCAAAGGTGTGCTGTGTAATGGCGGAGCGTGTCATCTTATGTGCAATGTGGAGTAAGGTTCGTCCGTTCGGAATCTGAATGTATGTGGATAAAGGTGTATATGGTGTTAATGCTAGAATCTCCTTTTTTGTCACTTTCTTTTCAAGTATTTTTAAAATATGTCTGGTGTTCATCAGCCTTTGAGAATGAATGCTGTGAAACGTTAGACAGTAAGCTCTTATCACATTAAAAGTGATCGTTTCTCCACAGATACGAAATCTATGAGACGAGAGATGCCAGTGGATCTCAGAAAGTTAACAAACATAAAAAGAGACTATATGGAGGTTATGGATGTTGAGTACTACTCGTACATATGCCCGATGGGATATAGTATATTTTGGTCATTCCCTGCTAATTAAAGCTTTATAAATCGGCTTAGCCTCATTAAGCGCATTTAAATGATGAGATTGTTCTTTAATAAAGTCCATCCCACTCTGTCGTGTAGTTTTTCGAAATAGGATTAGAAAAAAAAAAGTTCTTTAACGCTCTATGGTGTTTAATCGTTAGTAGAGAATTCTTTATAATCAGTTATATTTGTTAAAAAAATAATAATTACAGTAACGAAATCTTCATCATATTTTAATTGTCCAGGTAATTATTAACAACACCAATAATTTCGACCAAGTAAGCGAACAAAATACACACACATTCAGAGTTCAATGAAATCTTTTAACCGTAATGATAGTTACGCGTCTCTCCCCCCTCTTCATTAATTCTACCTGCAAAGGACAAGTGCAACTGAGTTGGACTGCCTTACGAAGATGGCGTTCTGTTTGATTACAGAAAAGGAAAAGAATGTTCATGTTCTTCTCATGTTAATTCCTCAGAGAAGAGAAGTAAAATTCAGCCCTTTAGTAAGAAGTGTGGGGGGGGGGGGAAGTATGAAAAGAGATACTGTAAAACATCGAGCATCAAATTTTATTTATTTTTTTGTTCCAATAGTTGCTAGTAACACACTGTATGGGCTGGGATTTCTTGTAGGGTGCGAAGAAAAAAGTATGTGAGATCGATCTCCTCTGAAGGGAAGTTCGGTCAGCCTTATTTTATGTTAACGAAGTGCTCTGCTTAGACCTTATTCTTCTCTTCTTAAATTGTGGCACGATTTCAAGCTCGTAGTAGCTGACTACGAAGTGTTACTCAGCAGTACAACTTCACTTCATTTTTTAATTCGACTGTGGCAGTGCGGATAAATAGCATAATCTGGAAAAGAAAGGAAATACTATTTACTGAAGAATTTTGTCCACTAGCTTAAAGGGATTCAGCCTCAGAAATCGTGAATGCTATTTACGAAACCGAAGTAAGTCTTCCCGGTTATTAGGAATAAGTCATCATGAGATTGAACATGTGATTGAAAGGACTTTAAGTTTTTTTTTTTTATTACTTCTAATTACAGTATAATACGCCTCAGTTCGAAAAGTTGATCGATGTTGGCCAAATTTGTCAATTTTGAATCCTGGTCGATTTTTCGACTTCGTTTTTTTGTGGTAAATAAACATTTTTTGTTATGTTACCAGGGTTTAATATCTTTTCAAATATTCTCTTGTTGTTTTAATATTTCATACCATAGTTTATTAACACAACAGCAGAAAGGTTTTTAAGTCAACTGAGCGGGAATCGGGAAGAAATCCCTGGGTACATTTCGGCCCTCTTGGCTTCAGATTTTTAGATTTACTTCTTTCGTAATCCAAGTATCAGCTAATGACTTAATTAAATGGGACAGGTAATGCAAAGCTTGGATTATTTAATGTTTATAACTAAAAATTACAAGAAAGTATTTACTTGTATGTTTTGTAACTCCCTGAAAATGTTTGAATTTTAAATTAATTCCCTGATGTTTCCTCTACACGCTGTACACTTTTAGAAGATTAAAATAACAAACTTAATAGTAGAGAAGAAACAAAAGGGGGAAAAGAAAGCCTGGCTGATCTTTTTATATGTTTATTTTTTTCATGTTATTGTTAGTAAGTTACTTAAATCTCTATGTTAAGTGGTTGTAAAGGCCAAATTCTAGGCTTTTAAAAGAGACCCCGATTATCCGAATGATTAGCTCGCTTGCTTTCTGTGCGCGTGAACCAGGATTTTGATCCTTTGGGAGTCCATTGAACGGATTGGTTCGGAGCCCACTTTAACAAAAACTGTAGGTCCCATCACAAGCTCGTTTAGGTCGTTAATAATTCTCGAGTGCTTGTGCAAAAGATGTTAAGTCACAAAATCTTAGTTCTGAGAGCTTGATTTTAAAGTTTGAAATACACAGCACTTCTCTACTATCTCTGGAAATAAAAGCTCTCGAATATCTTTAACAGATGAGATAGAACTTAGCCGATAACCCTACACAATTGTAGAGTTTCGTTCTTATTTAGGGAATGTGAAAACCCCATTTTTGGAAACTTTGGACTTAACCCTTTTTGCACAAGCTCCTGAGAATTAAGATAAACATTTAGACACTAGATAGCAACAAGACCAGCCATGACAAAGGGATTTAAATATGGAAGGTGATATTTGTTGTGGAGTCGAGAGTTTCGTCAAATATATGTACAGGGTGGAACGATTTTGAATAATGAATCGATTTTTTTTTCTTCAAGTTAATCAGCTTCAAAACGTTAAAATTTCATAAGAAATGAAATATTATTTACAAAACTTCCTTGTGTTGTTGTAAACCTGCTCATAAGAAGCTTTTCTGTAGAAATTGTGGTGAATTTGGCGCTTGTATACATTTTTTTTTAAAAATCAGTTTATGAATCGAAAGGATATATTTACAGAAGCATAATTTAGGTGTGGATGACATTAAGGGGTCATCCATCGAAAGCAAAGCAAAGTAAAGTGTTCATTCCTTTTACCGTTGGCATGTGTTGAATGCTCTCGTCTGCACTTTGCTTCCGTCCTTATGTTTTTTCCGTGTGCTACGTGTTACTTGGTTATGCCTTTTGTGTGTGTTTCTTCTCGCCATCTTTCTTTGACCACTGCTCCTAAGAGGCGAAGAGAATAGGTGTTGCTTTTAAGTGTTCATCTGTTTATTTGTATAATTTTTGAGGTGTATATGTCTTGTGTAAACTGCGGTCTTCGTAGCAGGAGAGATCGATTAAACTCTTTTTGTCTTCTGTATGCTAATTTCTTTAGTATTATTAAAAGTTATAGTGCTATTACTATGGGTGAACTGGTCTTCATGTGAACCGAATTCATATTTCACTATTGAAAGCGAGTGATTGCCTTAAATATTAATGTTATTGTGATTTTCCCTCTTTTAACAGTTACTATTTATTTTGTGTGTTTAATCATTACCTTTCTGTTCATTGACATTTATGGTTTGATGGATGACGGATAGTTTCAGGCCTTCGACAGTCATAACTTCCGGAAATGGAGTATAGGGTATAGTTAGCAGGGTTGCCGGATTATTTTATTGTTCATTTGTTTGCTTGTTTTTAAAGAATAGTGAAATGTGAGTCTTGTATAAGACATTTCTTTTCTTGTGAACTGATTGGGGTTTTAGTGATTTCAGTGAAACACACAAAGTTCTCAGTATTTCTAATATTTTCATTTTGTGCCGAATTCCAAACCAATAACGGCTGTCAAACTTATTTTTCGTAAGTGATTTCGATGAAACTTTGACGACAGATGAATATAAGATGTATGTTTGTTTGGTGACATTTCGTTCCGTGTTTAGGATACAAACTAACGAACTTAACATCTTTTATTGTAATAAATCAAGATTAAACGAAATAGATTTGGCGGTCCTCCACATGAATCATGGCAGCCTCTGTCTCGACTCGCTCGCTACCTTTACTTAAGTAGACTGAAGGAAATGCCGATTGTAAGTATCTTTATTCATGATGGCAAATATTACGTCAGAAAGAATTGTTAAGTATGGTCTCAAGACTCCTTTCCATTTGAAAATCAGCTGTGGATCCTCGGTGAGGAAACACGTCTTTCAGTGGTTCCCTTGCATTAATCGTATCCAAACAGTCTCCGCACTTGAGCACGAAATCTTCTGATCAGCCCTTCGTTTGTTTGCTTTCTTCTTCAGTGACGATGTGTGTCTTGTAATTGTAATCATCTGTGGTTGGGACTGGGACATGTTCCAAAAAACTAATCGTCAGCATCGAAAAGCTTTCACAAGTTTCGTTGTTTACTCTTGCCAAGAGTATGAGATGCTGCCGTCTTTACACCGGTTTCTACAGAAACTGGTACACACACAAGACATAAAGAGCGACTGTTAGATCTCACATCTGTAGTCTAGCAGAACCATTGAATCGAGACGCTCTGCATGTGTCGTGTAGGCACATTCTCTCGTCGCACCAAACCCACAGCACTTACTTCTTGATTTTTCACATTTACGAGCAGAACTTCGATTTAACAATACAAAGAACTGTCGTAAAGTAAATGAAATGGAATTGTCATTCTGAATGTGAATTTTAGTTTATGGCATTTAAGCAACTCTGGTTCAGGGTGGAATAAGGTGGGGGAGAGGATTTTGGAAGGTAGTTGACTAGGGCTGAGTTTCGTGATACAATTCTGGCATTTGACTGATATGACTGAGGAAAAAACAGTCAGGACAAGAATCGGGACGCCAGTTCAAGCACTTCCGATTGCTAAGCCAACGCTGAACCACTGAATTGTCGGTATGGAATTGTCATGTATTCAGCACCATTCTTTGAATTCCAATTAACTAAATTTACTATTTGATACAACATGCATACGCTTTCAAGTTCTCAAAACTTCAAAGAAAAAAAAAAATACCAATAGTAATTAAAATAAATGGTACATTTGCAAAAGGCGGCTGTGATAGGCGTGTTCTCGAGAAGCTAGCAATCGTACCTCATGTTCTGGGTTCGAGTCCCGGTTGAGGCAGATGTTTGTGTATTTTAGTAAACTTGCCAAGAATCGAGACGGCCGAAGTCAGTAGTTACTAGAATAGCTCAAAAGTACAAAGTTGACGAGTTACATTCACAACTGTGTTTTTAACAAAATGAATTCACATTTTATTTAACCGAATATTAGAGAGTTTGTGTTGTAATATTACTATCAACGTTAATACCTACGGTAATTTTTATATATGGATTTTGGTATTGTTCATCTCTTGAATTGCCAATTACCCTGCATCCGACAGACGAACAACCTAAATACTAATTTGCCAGTGCGTTATGGTGTTTACGACCCTGAATTTTAGTTTAGTATCAAAATTACCACATACTTACTAGTGATTGTAACATGTTATATGTGAGTTGTAATCTCAGAGTTCATTGTAAGCGTAATATTTAATGGGTAGTCGGGAAATCCGTAGTCTGTTGGTCACGGCCGCTGATTTCAGATAGGCGGCATGGGTTCGAGTATTTCTCACGCCGCACAGTGGGCTGAAATCTCAAAAAGCTGGCCAAAAGTTAGAAAAAAACAACAACAAAAATAACAAAAAAGATTTGATAATTTTTAGGTCTTAAGCCTAATACTAGAATGTTCGAAGTATCGAATTCCGTTGAAACATCTGTCCCTTTGTTATACCAGCGGAAGAGGCAATGATTTGAAAAGTGCCGTTTGACCGGTTCAGATGTAGGTAATGTGAACGTGAAAAAAAGTATATTATTTTAAAGTATTATATTTTTCTTAATTTTCAACCTTTTTTAGGAATGAAAGAAATAGATGAAGATAGGTAGATTTATAATTGAACTAATTACAGCTGAGAACAAAGTTGAAATTATTACAAACTATCGTTGAAGTTCACAAAATAATAATAATAAAATAACAAAACAAAAAATTGACAAATGTAGAAAAAATAATTATGAGTTCCGCAGAATTCCGTCAGCATATTGATTGTACGACACACTAAATACTATAATGTAGTGAAATTCACAAAAAAACAGCTGCCCGTAGGTGCCCTTGCAGGATTTATGCACGTGTTTCCCATTAGATGTCCAGAATTTCAGAAGGTTAATTATGACTCAATTTGGAATAAAAAATAAATACCGTAATGTAAATAAATATGGACATAAAAAGTTATTTAACCCGTGATTTGACGCACGGGGTAACAGTTACTCCAGGTCATTATATCTGTTAACAAGTAAAAATACCTTTTGGTCAATTAGTCAAATCTGAAAATCATACCTAAGAATTTGCCCGCCATTTTGAATTTTTGAATTTTGACTTCATAATCATTATCAGCGACCTTAAAAACCTATGTGTACATGTGCAAATTGAACAATGTTTTCATATTTTGACCAGCTTTTGGGATTTCAGCCCACTGTACGCCGGTCAACCTGACCGAATTTTAAAAAGTTTCTTCCGGTTGTGGAAGGCAAATATCGAGATAATACCTAGAACATAACCCTGAGCGCTACTTTTCGCGTTTATTCTCTCACGGTGAACAAATTAAACATGACGCCTTAGGGCGCTTTAGAAATCAGAAATTTATGTTCATTATAGTAAAAAAAAAATGATAAGCATGCAGTGATGTCCAGATGTTCTCTAATTCTTGTACCCTCCCTTAAGAACTGTTACGATAAATTCTCAAAATAAAAAACTCTGTTAAAAATATAATTTATCGAACTTTACACTTGTCACCTAAGCTTTCCGGACTCAAAATGTGTTACATGCATCCATGGATGGCGTTACCTAAACTTTGGTGTGCTTAGGAGAAACTAACTAAACGCTGGATGGTCGGAATTGGGCTGCCTGAGCCAAAGTTGCCTAAAGTCCATAAATAATGTCAGTTTTAACAAATCAGTGATTGGACAGACTATATTTCGTGCTTCAGTCTAAAGTTTTCATTTGTATTTTGTTACTTTAAATGTTCTGTTAATCTAATCACTCACTTATTAATTCATTTATAATAATATTACAGACCCTTTTCCTATCTAAACGTTATATACAGGGTGTCCCCTCTATCTTGTTTAACCTTGCGTACAGGGAAATCAGTAGAGGAAGAGGAGTGGAAGTTGGATATAATGGAGGGGAAATGTGCCATGTGTATTTTGTCAAATGATACTATATCTTCGTATTATACTAATGAAATCCACGTGAGACGAAACCTGAAAATACCACTCTTGTTCATTGTCGCAAACCAATGTTGGTTAGGTTAGGTCACAAATATGTGGTTGATAGACGACAATATTAAATTGTTGTAATTTATTGAAAGAAAAGAAGAACTTTCTTAAGAGAAAAAAAAATTACGACAAAATAGTTCTAATTTTCCAAGGTTGTAAATATTTTAATTGCTTTTGAACATTCAATTGTGCCTGCTACAATAGTATTACTGTTCGTATCAGGGTATCTTCTAAAATTAGATGAATCTTTTGCGTAGCAGTACATTTTTCGTATAGAAAAACTATTTTGTCGTCGATAAACTATAATAATTGGTCTAGTTCAAGTATTTAATATTGCCGACTATGAACTACAGTGGTTAGTCGCAGTCAGTATAATGTCGGATGTTCATGATGCTCGTGCAGCCATAGTTTGCAACACTGAATAACATGTGTAATATTTATGGGTTTCGCCTGGAATGTACATTTCATTCGGAATAAACTGGCGTAGTGTCATTGCACTATAACTGTATATTAGGTTGGCAACACTGTTCATTGGGTCTTGTTACATAATATGTGACACGGTTTCTCCTTCCCATATTTGTTTCATACTGTGATTCCTGTTCCTCTATTGGTTCCCCGCGTTATTATAAGAGTGGACAATCTTCAATCTTCATTATGTATGTTAACCGATCAGTAGCTACATTGAATCCTTTTTTTCTCTCACACATCAAACATGAATTGAGAAGAGGATAGTTATATCAACATTGAGGTTCTGCGTAGACGAGTAGTTGACGTTCTCGAACACGAATGACCCAGGATTTGATACCCAGTGAGGATATAATTACGGTGTTGGCCCAGGATCGGGATGTCAACTGGGAACCTACATAAGTTAAGAACTAGCGGACTCCGGTCTCAAAAGGCAGATAAAGCGGTGATAGGGGAGTTGCTGCGATAATTTCTTTTTGAACGAAAGCCTCCTAGCAGGCCAAGGACCTTCGAACAAGGGGGTTGAGTTTACAAAATACCTGCTACGTGGAGAGGTTAAAATCATGTTGACTTACCAGAGGAATTGTAACCAGGTTCACTTTTATTTGTAGCGTACATTGGACCATGGGATGACCTTGGCAACACTACGATTTTCTTTTTCCTGTATGCACACATGACATCTATTCGCCACTCCATGTACGATTTTTGTATCTATCAGATGTGGACATAACTAGTATAATACGTGCTTTTATAGGTCTTGTTAATCCTTTTACCCAATTTTTCCTTTGGCTGAGGACAAAGATAACGCATACTTCGAAAAGCTTTGGACTAAAAGTTAACCAGTTTTCATAGGGATGTGAACCTGATCGTAGTTCCTTTGGTAAGTCAAAATGAGTTTAGTTTTCTAGGAGCATTTGTGTAGAGAAAACAGTAGCATCATCATCAAAGTAAGCTTTAGAGCCAAAACAGAGACGTCCAGTTTGTAGAGACAGTGATTTCACACTGAATGGTTCTAATTCCGTTTCTGTTGACTTGAAACTTATCTCTTGTGATTCGTCGTCCTTTGAAATTTTGCGTCTTTCAGTTTATTATTCCATTTTTCGAAAACAGATTTTTTGCTTATCTGTTAAAATATAACAGATCTTAATGCTCTTTAAAGGAAAAAGAAAAGCGATTTGGTCCATAATTGTAGGTTTCTTTTTATTATTATTATAACAACAACAACATATGGTACTATATGTAAAGGATAGTCAGCGATGAAAAAGAGAGAGCTTTCGCCATTTCCAAATATTCACAGATAGGTGAAAGAAAAGCTACGAGGAAATAAACCTAACAGAATAGAAGGAATAACTGATGAAAAAATTAGAGAGAGGAAAAGTAACGAAATAACGGAAAGGAAAACTAGAGGGAAAAGGTAACGAAATGACTGAAAGGAAAACTAAAGAGGGAAAAGGTAACGAAATGACTGAAAGGAAAACTAAAGAGGGAAAAG
>JAGDQP010005125.1:0-16189 GCA_022664845.1 Lepisma saccharinum | reverse complement strand
GGGAAAAGGTAACGAAATGACTGAAAGGAAAACTAAAGAGGGAAAAGTAACGGAGAGACAAAATAGAGAAGGAAAGAGTGACGGAAATGAAGATTAGAGATGGAAAAGTAACGAAATAACTGAAAGAAAAGAAGAGGTGGGGAAAGTAACGAAATAACACAAAGAAAAGTTAAAGGTAGGGGAAATGCAACTAATACTTGGTAGCCGCTTCAATGGATAACTCAAGATAGGTAACTGGGTGTTAGGCTGAGTATTATTTCAGGCTGTTTGTATCACTGTGAACACTACTGGTGTTGATAATAGATTATACTGGGACAGCTAGATCTTTTTGAGTCAATGGGAGCGTCAAAATCTGTGAATTGATAATGATGGATATTAAGGAGATCTAGATTTTATTCTTAACTATAGGAATAAATAATTACGAATATCACTACTGTTCTTCGTTCTTGAATTTCTTGGAGTGTATGTAAAGATTAGCTCAGGTTAATGTTATTGAATCCTGTCATCGATTGAGAAATAGTAAGCTTTTTAATTGAGTTTACGGTATAATGGAAAACGTTATCTATAATGAGAGTGTTCTTTGTGTGAAGTCCCTCCACCTGCATACAAGAACGGCCGTATTTTTTTCAGATGCCAGTGAAAGAGGAATTAGATAAAGCGGTGCCTCCTCATGAACTGCTCGATGTCTCAGCCTCCAAAGCGAAAGGGGAGCTGGCAACTCGGGGTGGACTCGCTGGCCGACAGCTCCCGACGACAGGGAAGAAGGGCCTTAGTTCCAGTAGCTCGGTGAGCTCTCCACTGAAATGTTCCCCCACCCTTATCATCTCCATTCATATACATTTATTATTATTATTATAAGTTCTATTTTTATTACTTTGGGTATCTTTTTAAACTTTGTTTGCATGGCATTTGCGTTATATTTTTTTCTCATGGTGGAAGTATAATTGAGTAACTAGATATAATGTAGCATGCACGTTGCTTTAGATTCAACTAAATGTGGTAAATATATGTCTAGTGTCACGTCTAGATTTCAAATCCTTGTGACTAATGTTTATGCTCATGTGATCTGTCTATATATGTTGCAGTGTTTGTTCCTAAGTGCTGTTTTTAGGTCTGGCATTTGATTTTATGAGGACTGATCAGAGAAAAAGAGGTTAGAAAGCTCTTACTTTGAGTAACTAATATATACTTCGTCGCAAAACGAACTACTTTTTCTTATCTGTATAGTACCGCGGCTCTCCCCATTAGTAAAGCGCGTGCCCCCATGTCTTTGTTTCCAGCGTTGCCGCACTTCAGGCGTCCCTGTCTGTCCTGCAGCCAGATACTCATAGAGGAACCTAACTCTTTTGTTTAGAAATAAAGAAGGAAAAGTCTGTGAGGGACTTGAAAGAAGAGAAAAGGGGAAGTCAATTCCTGTCATTTAAAGTTTGGTATTATCGTTTCTCTCTCTCTCCAGCAGCTAAACAGTGGGCTAGAAACAATGATTTATGGCGGAAGCCATTTCTCCTTTAGATAAGGAATTTCAAAAACGAATAAAAAAAACTTTTTTAAAGACATACTTTTCTTAGACAATTCGTACTAAAAAGTAAAGAATAATTTTGTTAATGCATGACTAAAATTAAAGCATGGGGCGCGCCAATTGAAGAATTTATAAACTGACTCCGTGGCTCAGACGGTAGCGCGTCTGACTACGAATCGGGCGGCCCGCGTTCAAATCCCGGCCAGAACACTGGAGGCTTTTCTCACAGTGTTCCCATGCCTGGCGCTCTGAGGTGCACTCAGCCTCCTATCAAATTGAGTACCGGAGTGTCCTTGGTATTCCTGGGCATCTTGGGAAGGTAAAGGCGGTCGAGCGTGGGACTGACCACACCACCTTACTTCGTACCGTAGGTCAAGAAAATGTGGAGCGTTACCTCCACATCCCCCATGCGCCGTTCACGGAACGTGCGTATCGCACAGGGGATAGCTTTACCTTTTTTTTACTGTATTTGAGAGCACGCCCCATGCTTTTCTTAATTAGTCATGCATAAACAAAATTATTCTTTACTTTTTAGTACGAACTGTTTAAGAAAAGTATGTTTTTAAAAAGTTCTTTTTATCATTTTTTTTCGAGTTACTTTGGTGCTCGGATACTTTTTCTCAAACTGATAGATTATCCAAATCCTAAAGTTTTCTGCAACGAGTCAAACGCAACATCGTTACAGGCTAGTATTTATTTTAGGATAAAGAAGTTCATATTAAAAAAAAATGCTTTTAAAATATATAAATATATGAAAGTAACAATGGAATATTGTACTGTCACCCGACTTACATCGCTGTGTAAAATTTCATCTTTGTATGACGTCGGGAAATGAGTTAAATTAACGTTGCAAGATTTGAGGGCACGATAAACCATTGTGAATTAAAGAAAAATATGTGAACAGAACCCCGAAGAAAGGCGACAAACTATACTATATTTGTCAACAGAGAGACCGTTGGAAATTACTTTTCCTCGCAGTTTCCTACCGGTTTAGGCACGTACCCATCGGTGGATAACTTAAAAGTCAGGAAAAAAATTATCTTGCACTTCGATAATACAAACATAAATGATTTTACTTCATCGAAGTGTTTTTGCGTAGGTCAAAGAAATTTCTTAGAGATTATCATAAAATAAGGCAAATTGGTGTATGGGATTAAATCCGCACAACATGAACAAGAGCATAAAAACTTGGAGGTTAGTGTACCAGAATTATAGAGAAATTAAAAAAAAAACTAATAATAAAATACCTATTAGTGTCAAATCGTCCAGAAGACAGTACAAAACGTATCTTGAAGCTGCACGAGGGATACAAGATCATGAGAAAATTGAATGTTCGAATACATTTAGGTCACTGTTAGTGCGAGTAATGACTCAGAAGTGGACACATTTGAAATCAAAGGTATAAATATTGGTAGAATATTTTTCGGTTTTCGGCCCAGTTAATAAGTACAATATTTTGTTTAAACATGATTTTTTTTTTAAAACAATTAAACAAATCACTGAGCATCATTTAAAAGATAGAACATGCAGTAAATCATTATTATTGTTATTTAAAACATCTTAGCAATGTAGACTGATGTGCTAAATCGAGTGAACTTTATCCATATTTACCGCACGGCCGTAGCCCAGTGGGAAGAGCAGTGGTTTCTCATTCGTAGATTTCTCGGTTCGATCCCTTTGCCGACCATCGTGAATATTATTTTTCCAGGGTTTCTTATGTCACACCAAACTTAATGCCAGAATTGTGGTGGGCAACTTTTTCACGGCCCCTTCGCTCCGCTATCTCGGTGTGAGTCAAAGATCCTAAACATTATTCAAATTCTTTGTCCACATTTTCGACATTAGTCAGCAGGGCAGTAATTTTTTGCTTCCATTATTACATACTTCAAAAATGACGTCAGATTCATGGGAGACTCCACCATCAGTGAATTCTTCCGAGTGCGAATCCAATCTGTATTCTGATGTTTACTGTTTCTTCAATAAAAATTGATTCTGACAGAGGAAACCTTGCAAATAATTGAACACTGGTGACGATAAGGGTTCGCATCATAATCCGTAGTGTTGTGTTGCACATTCGGATCAGTTTTCATTTTACTTCATCTACATAAAATAAATCAAAATAGTCTAGTTACTCGATGTACAATGTTCTTTCGACTTCCACTTTTCAATATTGACGATAGTTTTTTTCTAAAAATTTTGGTTGAATTTTGGCACATGTAAGATCGCGGAAATCAATGTAAGTCACTTTGCTGTTGCAGTAATCCAGTCTTACTTTGTTCGTTGAATTAATAGCTCCACTATGAAGAGAATACACGTGGTCAAATTAAGAACCACAATGCAGAGACTTTCTTTACTCACTCACCGTTTTTAAATAGTGTGCTCGCTGTTAAGTAGCCGCTTGAACCATTCACCTTTTGTTTGTCTTATAACTTGGTACAAAGTTGTCAGCGGTTCCGTGGTCAATTTATAGATACATCCTATATTCACACTTCCCTGAGTTTTCGTAGGGTTACGTCAGTTATTAAACTCATTCATTTTAGTTTGAGTTTGAATTTATTTATTTATTTACGCCCTTTGGGCATCTCAGGCAGGGAAGAGGATGTTGGAAGGTAGTCGGCCAGGGTGTAGTTAGTAGGTATCATCGCGGCATTTGCCTTGTGTGGCTGAGGGAAAAATCCTAGTCAGGATAGGCGGTCGCTGGGATATTTCCTAGGACCTTTCGAATGCTAATTCAGCGCTTTACCAACTGAGCCACGGCCGCTCGCTCGTTCATTTTAGTGTCCAAAAGATAACAATCCGACGTATAAACTTTACTGCTTAGATGATTTATTTTCATTGCTCTTTTTTTTATTATTTATTTATTTTTTATTTTTTCTTGATTGATGTTTGTCGAATAGTGTATTGACAAAATGTGTCAGGAGTGTGATGTGGTTTTGATATTATATTGGAATTGTCCGTAATGTATATGTAAACGGTTTACTAAAGTTTGTGAAAATTCGTATTCGTAGAAAATTGCCAATGCAAATATTTTTGGAGTCTGCAAACTTGCATAATCTGGCAGCGTTGTACATTCATGATCAGAAGTTATTTCCTGTTGGTAAAATTCCTTTTGCGGATAACTTAGGAATGAATAAACCGATTTGGATATAGTTTGTTGTAATTTACAGAAAAACACAGACTCTTTAAGTTGGAGAAAATCGTACTCACATCGCTGTATATCCTACTGAAAATAACTTTCGGTCATGACTGTACAATATATACCAATGAGCAGAATATGTGAATCGTTTATATTGTGCAATTTTTCGAGCATAGAAAATTTCCTATCGTATCTTTTTTGTGAATGTGAATGTACATCTAGAGTCCCTATTTTTCAGGATTACGAACTAGATGAAAGCTATCAAGACGAAGACGAAGGTGGAGGTGTTAAAAATACGCCAGTTGCAGCGGAATCTCAGTCAGAAAGTACCTCGCATGTTTCCCCTACGACGTCACATAGTAGCGTGTCATCTGTGTCTTCAACAACACCGTCAGCAACCCATGTGTACAACATCCATCAGAGCTCTGTTCATTCACCATATGAGCATACGCCTATAAGTCCAGCGTCACATCAGCATTCCACTAGTGTACAATCGATTCATCGAAATTATATGTCACAACCTACCACTCATAGTCACACATCATCATCACAGTCACTAAACTATTCATCAGCATCACAAAGTATTATGAATGCCCATTCTCCTACGTCACAATACGCTGTAAATTCATCATCACCCTCATCGTTAGTGGTCACAACACAAGCGCAACATTCATATTCCTACAATAGCCAGTCTTCGGCCATTCACATGCATCATGCCTCGTCGATGTCGAAAGTGGCTTCTCAAACAGCGTATCACAGCCATGTATCGCAAGGTCAACATCCTAACATTACATCTGCTTCCCATAGCGCCATTTACAGCCCCGCCACGCCACAAAGTCTCCATGAACAAACGCTCCAAGTGGCGCATCAGCCGACCCAAGATCCATGGGTAAGACATAGGGAACACACACCAGGTCATGCCTCAACTCCACGTTCTGGATTAATGTACCACGGAGCGCCTAACTTGGCTGGACCACCTCGGTCATTAGCCGAGCAGTTGAAGCAGGTGTTAGCGGAGCGCGAGAGGAGGATGTCAGCGGGAGAGCATCGAGACGCTGCCGAGACTGAAACGAAGGCGACTGTTCCTCCGAATCTTGTGGAAGAAATGCGCCAAGCAGTTCAAGAAGCTGATGCTCGGGGTAATTATTTTGAGCTGCCCTTTTTTTTTATCAATTAAGGTAAAATTGACCTCCATGATTTTTATTGATTTTCGTTGCTTTTTATCTCTCTTTCCTTCTAGCATTTGTTTTTGCTTATTCCCTTCATCTATGATCTATCAAGGTTAATAAAGCTTGCATTTTGCTCTACAATTGGGCTTTAGTTTGGCTTATTTCTAGGGGTTTGCACTAATAGCAATATTTCTCTTTAATAATCACAACAAATAATAACCAGACTTGAGTTCTAATTAGTTGTCAGATGTATACTAATTTGAGACAAAGAAAATGATTGGCTTCTTTATTTATTGTATTTGAAACATATTTAAACTCTACTTTGCACAAACAAAATTGTGCATTTATTTCAAATAATAGTTATACGAGGGTATGTCGAAAACTGATTTTCCTCTTTTTATGTATTCCCACTTAAAGCTACGTGATCCAATAGTTTCCGAATCATCCATTGCTGAATTTGACTTTAAGATATTTTCAGCTTCGCTCTTGTCAATTAGAACGAGAACTTCCATATATTACGTAGAGAAAAATAATGGATTCTGGTGTACACACCGATAAGGTATTCCTGATAATCCAAGTGGTTTTACACTGAATCTGTTCCTCTTATGCAATAGAAGTGTATCCCAAGATGACCTTTTGCCAAATGATGAGCAAAGCCAAAGCGAAGAAAACGATATTTGAAACGTTTCTTTAAAACAAAAGCAGTTAAAAAACCTGTGAGACATAGTATCACTAGTTCAGCTGAGGTCCGAGGAAAACATCATGCACAGAACTGTGTTATATATTGGTAGCAGATTAACGGCAGTGCATCCTCCCGTAAACTGGAGACCTGAGTTGAAAACCCAGTCAGATCAGTGGTCAGTTTATCTTTGCATTTTTTCCAAAAAGTATGTTTGAGGTTTGGTAAGAAAAAATGCTCATCCCAATTGTAGGCAATCCGTATCTGCTGCCGTCTTGTTTCTTTGCAGTCATTACTGGTTAAAACTGACACTCGTCTATTCCCTGACTTATGCTTTGCCTATAAAGACTTTTCCTAATAATTTGAATTGTACTTTCGCTATTGCTTCCACGAACTTCTCAAATTCTAATAATTTCATTTTGAAATTTGTTTGGTCGACACAAGAGAGGAAAAAGTTGTAGCTTTCGACGTGCCCTCGTTATCACAAGAGAACTTCACTAAATGGGCTCTTCTTTTTGTGCTTCTAAAGTCAAAAAAGGCGCCGTGACTCCCGTTTCCCAGAATTCGGGACTGACAACTTCCCAAGTCTGGCAACCGTCTTCACCTTCAGATGCAGCACCACCCTCCCCTTCCTCAGTTTCGTCATCGAGTAGTATATCGCTTGGAACTCCAAGTCAGAAGAGCGATGGAAAATCCGGTAAGTAATAGTAGCAACTACTCAGTCACAATGACGCACACATACACTTTAGGTAGTACGTATATTGAGCTTCTGTAGTTGACTGTAACAGTTGGAAAACATAGCCATACAAGCGTTAAGGTGCAGTAACAAAATATTTTCACCCAATCGCCGTGGTTTAGCAGTGCAGATCTGTAGATTTTCGATGATTTTCTTCAGTCCCACCAGACAATTACCAGGATGCTTTGGGCATTAGCTTTTCCCGGAAGATGTCTTCCCTGAGGGACTTTATCCTTTAAAATTGGGCCGGGCTGACGTAAAATAGAGTAGATCATTAATGTAAAATAAAATAGGTTTTCCCACTATCTTCCTTATATGTCGATTATTCTAATATAAATGAAAGTAAAATAACTTCCAAACACTAGAATGTGTTTAGTATTTAAATAAGGAGCATCATTATCTTTGAGTCAATTGTTATACTGAACACAAATTCTTATGAAATTTCAGCTTCTAACCAATCGTAGTGGAGGAAGAGTAAGTAACATGCCATTTTAAGTCGTCTGCTTCAGTTGACTCCGTTATCAGTTTAACGTTGCCAAACTAATACTTCCACCTACGCAACACTAAACGTGTAACAACACTAAAAAACGACAAACAGTATCTGTAAAGTAATTAATAACCACACAGAGGATGTGCAATAAAGACGGCAACAATGGGGTCGATGGAGCTACTCACTATCGCCGAGCAAACACACTGACAATATTTCAAGAATTGGGGTCGATTCAAGAACCCCCCACCTCCATCCGTTTCGTAGGTTGGCCAAAAGGTCAAATGTCATGAGAAGTTGCGCTTAATATAACATAACTTCAGGGTTGTAGCCAGACGTTTTATAGGCATGGTTCAGTCTCAGAAATATTTGAATACAACTACAAAGAAACTATTAGCATTTTCTCAACAGTAACCGTATTATAATTATAAAGTATTAAAGTACCAAAATAAATTTCTGTCCGTTTTTGTTTAACGTTCGTTAATAATAGAATAATTGACGTAAAGTGAGAATGGTGGAAGAACCTACTAGTATTGCACCTTAACCGATGAACGGTATCTGTCATATGGTAGAGAATTCCAAAATGTTCTTAAACCAAGTTGTAACAATTAATAATGCGTGGAGACGATTTGGAAATAGACAGAGTATGTGTCTTACAACATTTACCACTGACACATTCGACGTCTCTATATTTATTTAGTTCATTATTCAGGCCTATTTTGAACCAGCTTTTGTCTGTTAATGTCGAAAGTTAAGATGCTTGACACTAGAAATTTTGTGGTGTCCTTTCGATATCGGCAGAGATGAGATGGGTCAAGCATGGACAAAAATTAGGGATCAGTACTTTTCGGACAAAGTTATAATCAAAACAAGGAAAAAGGTCTCAATAAACATAGATCGGAAAACACTTCGTTTGTTAGAAAATTGTAAAATTTGAGCATAAAGATTAATGTAAAAAAATCTTAATTCTTCTGCATGGTTAATTTTAAACCGTAATTTATACAAATATTGCGCACATTATCGAAAGTTAAAGCAGGTACTACTAAAAGTGATTGCTTGTTAACCATGCAACCATTTTGATATCATCCTGTACCATAATAGTTTAGTGGCAGGCCTATCTGAGCCTGAGATGCCTAAAGGACATAAATAAATTCAAACGAAAAATATAGTAGTAGGACATTGCCTACAAGCGAAAGACGTGAATTCATTCCCAAGTAGTCCATCGACTATTTTTACTGTTCATCTGTCAATATCCTACACGTAGTTAGTAAGTAATTGCTTTAGTAAAGGTGCATGTTTACATCTTGGGAAATCGTGTTCCAATAATACAAAAGTAGTGATACAAGCTCTGAATAGGTATTTTAGCATTTTATCAGTGGGATAGAGTAGTGTAATTGGAACTTTATTGATCTCAGTCAAGCATAAGGCGAAGTCGTGAATAAATTCTCTAAAAATAGATATTGTAGCCTAGAACTAATCTAAAGCTGTTGTTGTTTTAATGTAACCTTGAAAGGACCGGTAGGTAGTGAATAGTAGTACCTGTGCTTGAACAACTTTTTTGTGTTCTTCGATTCCAAATAACACTTCTCGTAGATAGCTTATTCACGAAGACTGTCTGCTTCACAACATGACCCTATTCCGCTTACTCATGCAATCTTTTTCTGTCGCATTGTTTCTGATATTTAATGTTAGATTATATTCCAAACCTTTCCCAATGTAATTAACATTCTCCAGCACGTAGTCTGCACTTATACAAATCACAGAAATATTTCGTGTGAACTTGTAAATGTCTCTCTTACTTTTCACGTTATCGACTCTTGTGTATGCCATTTTGAAAGAACTAGTGTTAGATACAGTTGTCCAAAGTATCATTTAATATATTAAAATGTCATATGAAGATTATAAAATTACATTTTATGCTATACCATATGTAAGATATTATAATTACTGTAGTGTAGCGTATGTTACATATTATTTGTGTACATAATTTTATTAAGCCTAAAGTAAAAAATACAAGGACAATTTTATGTTCAAGTGCTGTAAGATGCTTCCTTTCCCACACTGTATTTAATATACGTCACATTAGAAATATATATTTAAAGAAGATTGTTTTTAAATTCACATTATTTATGTGCACCTGCATATGTCATTCATAATTAATAGGTCAGTTGTAACAGGCATAACTAGATAACCATAAAATCCATTATAATAGACTTTGCCGCATAATAATAGTATAGTCATAATGTTAATTGAAGAGTGTAAATGCCAAACGTTCTAAGTGCCATTGCTTTGCCCACAAGCATGTTCGATATGCCCACCTGCATGTCCCCGTCCTTATTCCAAGTGCCAAATCAATGAGGAGGAGGTGAAAACAATCACATTATGTTGGAAGTTATACGTACGTTATGTGAAACTAAATCTATTCAATTTTCTGCTTCTGTAAAATTTCACATTTGGCGCTTAAAACGTGTGGCATTTCCACTCTTCAATTACAAGACAGATTCTTTCAGGTATTTTTGTAGACATATTCGCGTCCTTGCTACATGAGATTATTAAATGCCCAAGGAAGTTGATTGTGGTGTTTTGGGACAAATTTCTAATAATTAGGCAGAGAGAGTATAGTAACGAAGCAGACACTTTTAAACGGCTTTAAACGCTTCGTGGAATTGCAGCAAGAATTAAGTAAACCTTGATTCTTGTAATGGTATCAGGGCTGTGGCTATAATTATGGGTATGAATTATTGTAATTACATTAATTGTGTAATTAATGGATTTTTATTTTTTGAAAAAAGTAGATAGTCATGATGTGTGGTCACCTCCACATCCCCAAGATGTATCATCGTCATCCACTCCGTCATCTGCAGAGAAGAAACCTTCGCATTTTTGGCAGTCCGCTCCTGTTTCTGATTGGTCCAAAGAACAGGTGAGTGGATGTGGTGAAGTTTTCATACTTCATGAATATTGTAACGGTGTGTGTGTTTACCCAATGACATGATTAACTTATTTCGTTCGAGGACAAATAAAAACCATAGCAAGGTGAGTGTCATTATTTTAGAACGTTGGAAAACACGAGTTTTGCTTACACGAAGCATTACGAAAATAAAAAGTTAATGAGATGCAGAGGTATGTGAAAAACCGGTTTTATTACATTAAAGTATGTTGTGGATCCTATAGTAAAGCCCGTAAGTGTTTTTATGATCATGTTATCCTTTATACATCATCCCGTAAAGATTGCAGTGTGTGAACATAGTCTTTTCTTTTATTTCATTTTTTACTATTATTATTTCCATGTGCAAGTTAATGCAGTGCACGTAGTTGCCGACAGTAACAAAAGATAGTATCACCGTGAGTACTTATTTACGTAGCAACTGAACTATAAAATCATGCTAAATAAATTTAAATTAACTGAAGAAGATTCTATAAATTCTAATTATTGTTTGTAAATATCAATTGTTATATTTTATGTTTTGTAATCACTGTTTTTTTTTTATGTTTTAAATATTATGTACCGTATTTAAATGAGTGATTCTGTTACACGAGGTCTGTGTCCCGTTTACGGAAAGAAAAATGGGTCATTCCATGAGAAATCAACACACATTTTAACATAATTCTGCCTCACCCTCTCAGATTTCTGTGATATTTAGTTTATTGCTAGTACCCGTTGAGAATATTATTATTATTATTATTCAGATTTTTTGACGGACTGGTATTTTGTTCTATGAAAGTTCAAAAAGTCAAATGTTCCGTGTTTTTAGTTTACAAAATTACGTATTACTCAACAGTGGTTGTTGCTAGAGGGCTCATTTTAAAGCTCTTTTAATAAGCTTTCATTTGATGTGACACTTGACAGAGTTCCAAAAAATTTTATCCCGGAAATTATGAAAATTGATTATCTCAAAATCGAGCATCACGAAATTTTTCAAAAATTTCTTATATGTTGGTCATACATCCTCACAGCTACCATGAAAATTGTAATTTGGGACGATTATGGGATCGTGAGATGCAAAATATTTTCGTTATATGCCTGGGGAAGAAAATGCACTAGCGGTCCGCATTAAGCTGAAAAAAAACTTTGTATTTTTTGGTCATTTTAGTAATTAATGACTAGGGGCCGTCTCGAACTGTTTCTAAAATCCACAAACATCCGTGCCCCAGTCGTGATTCAACTCGGAACCCTAGGGTTGCTAGGCTGACGCCTCAGACCGAACGGCTACCAAGTTGACTCGGTATTAAGAATTTGAAATATTTATAGCCTTTAGCGTTAGGCTTCTACGGCTCAGGCTGGGATAGGGAGGGGAAAGGATGCAGTAAGAAGTCGGCCAGAGCTTAAGTTCAATGTACCAACCAGATATTGCCTGGTGCGACTGACGAGAAACAATAGGTTCACATTAAGAATATTATTTATTATTGATACCCGGTTCCAATAACCAGATCAGAGTCCTCAGTTTCTATTTCCAAGATACGAATCCGGGTCTCGATGCCTATATTACGTGCCCGAACAGGATCCATGTGTTCATCCAGATTTTATAGCAGTTCATAATAAAATAAACAGTATGGACCTATGGTTTTTCTCAATCACATCAGCCAAATATCGGGTTGGTATCTTGAACTTAAGCTATAGCTATGACCAATTTCTTACTGCATCCTTTTCCCTACTACATCCCAGTCTGGGCCATAGATGCCTAACGCTAAAGGCCATAAATAATACAAATTTTTAATGTGGACCGTTAGAGTGTCTTTTCCTCTTTAGGCATATAACGAAAATATTTTATATCTCACGATTCCATATCGCCCCAAAGTACAATTTTCATGGTAGCTGAAGGGAGGTATGACCAACATAAGAATGTTTTGAAAAAAATTAGAGATGTCAGATTTTGAGAAAATCAGATTTCATAATTTTCGGGATACAAAATTTTGTGCAACCCTATTAAGTGTCATATCAAATGAAAGCTTATTAAAAGAGCTTTAAATTGAGTCCTCTCGGAGCTCTCTAGCACCAACCATTGCTGAGTAATACGTAATTTTGTAAACTAAAAACACGGAACATTTGACTGTTTGAACTTTCATAGAACAAAAACCGGTGCGTCAAAAAATATGAATAATAATAATTTTTAATACTCTAAACGGAGTACTAGCAATAAACCAAAAATCATAGAAATCTCAGAGGGTGAGGTGGACAAGGTGTGTTGAATTGACATGGAATGGTCCAAATATTAGATTTTTAATTAAATCTCAATTGAGAGTTTGAATTGTCTCTTTAATTTGTGAAATATAATATTTAGCTTGGAACAAACGAGGATTTTTTTTTCTAATAATTGTTTTTTGAACAACTTTTCTCACTCCGTGCACGGAATACTCCTCACTGATTAACTATTGTCATCTACCATGGGAACATAGTAAATGAGGTTGCTGGAGTAATTCAACAAAGGGCCCAAAGAAATGCACCGTGCTGAGTATGGCACCACATAGCATATTCCCAAATCGAAACCACGGAATCTTTAAATGTGTTCGTGTATGAAAGTCAAAATATGAATCGTTCTCCCAGACTATCGCAATGACTTTTCTAAGAAGTTAACGGTCGATGTGCGTGCTGCTAATAAGATGGTCTGTGCCTGTGTGTTAAAATAAAAAAATGTAGCAGGAACGTATTTTCGAGCACAAAGTGGCGAATATTCGTCAGAGAATTGTTTATTTAAACTTTTCCTGAAATATGGTTTACAAGTCCAGTTGAGGCAAATCATGTATCTCAGAAACAACCTACTACTGTCGAGGACAAACCTTACGAGCAAGACTTTGTAAGACTCGATCTGTTTTGTAATCTGTGCCATTTCCTTCATGTCAGTCTAGTATAGTTTGTTTTTAGTTTTGTTATTTGTCGTTCGATAACAGTTATTTTTTCATTCGAGTTCTTAGTTTTTATTTGTCTGTGTATTGCCTTTTAATTGCAGTCGGAACTTGACATTTTAAATAACCTTTGATTTACGTTTTCGAAAGTGCACTTTTACAACTAGCGGAAAGAGCCGTAGGGAAACACAGAAACGAAATAGAATGGAAAGAAACCAAAATACTGCTATAAAAGTAATATTTATTGTAGACATTGTTCCACAAAAAAATATTCGCTGGTTGTTATTTACATAATGGTATGTATTATCTGATCGCACTTTCCAGGGTTGTTGACAAACTGAAAGGATCGACATAAAACCTTTTTCGATTGTTGTATATTTTGAATTGTTTTACTCTCCTTGGTTTATTTGATTTACCGTGGTTGAATGTGTTTTTCTTCCTCCACGAATACCAGATAATTTTAACAATGTCTTCTTTATGAAATTAAATCCAATTATGCTAAATGATCATACGGATGCTACAAATTTGAATGTACTTGTAGGTGTGTCAGTGGCTGCTAGCGCTGGGGCTCGAACAACACATTCCACGGTTCCTTGAGCAGGAGATCGGGGGAATGGCGCTGTTGCAGCTGGAGCCACGGGAGCTGAAAGTGCTGGGGGTGAATGGCGAGGACAAGAACCGGCTGAAGAGGAAGTTGAAGGAGCTGAAGATTCAGGTGGAGAAGGAGAAGAAGCGACAGGAGAAAGAAATAAAAGAAAAAGAGCGATTGCAAAGAAAGGCTGAGAAATTGGCGGAGAAAGCCAGCAAGAAGAAGTAGTCGGTGAGTTTGTCCCTGACCTTATTTATTACCATCACTAGTGTTATAGCGGAAGGTTTTTTTAAAGCAAATTTGGCCTTCTTTCTTAATTTTATCGGTGTTCCACCCGTTTCTTCCTTCTTCTCTTTTTCCTTCAACTGCATAAACTGTGTTTTTGAGTCGTTTTAGTAACAGAACTTCGGCACATTCCGACTTTATATGCCAATGCTTCCCAACCCCCTAAATGCAATGATTAATCATCGTGGTACCCTGCCACACATGGTGAAAAATAATCACACAATTGAATAGCTTATTTCCATAGTGTCTTATATCCACGAAATAGTAGAAGACCAGAAATCATTTTCTGTTTGTCTTGTTTCCAAATGGTTTATAATTATATTCTCAGTATTGGCGCTGACTTTCCCAAATCCCCCACCATTAGAAGTCGTTGTAACAGTATGGCATAAGCTGGAGTTAAGGAGCTTTGGAGGTTAAGGATAGTTTTAGTAAGAGAAAATATAGTCTGATACCTAGTAAACAATGCAATCTCGTGTATTTCTTTACGATTAATGTAAAGCAACGATCCCAACAAAAGATGGCAGTACTATCTCCGTCTATGTCTAATGTATTCTTATCGTTGCACGAAATTTCAGTGCTACTCCTACAAATTCAAGCCTAGAGAGCTTCAGCTTCCATGGAAGAAAGTTCATAACCAATTCAAGAGTTCGATCAATGCTGATTCTTTATTTTCGTTTTTCTTCATTGTTGAAATCGCTTGATTGTTGTTGTGAATATCAAAACCTATAACAATAATGAACAAAAAATAAAAATCGGAATTGATCGAACTCTTGAATTGGTTATGAACTTTCTTCCCTGAAAGTTAGAACGCTCTAGGCTTGAATTTGTAGGAGCAGCATTGAAATTTCGTGCAAAGATAAAAATACATTAGATATATACGGAGATAGTTCTGTCATCTTTTGTTGGAGATCGTTGCTTTACATTAACCTTAATTGTTCTTATATTTACATCAAGTTAATACAATCTGTTGCAGTTTCTTTTGTCATCAGAAGATGCATCTACATTGGTGGCACTTGGTGACAATACTATTTGCCAAAATGCAAGTAGTTGCTGAGTAGTTCGTGCTTAACCTATTTAAAAGTGACTTCTAACTTCTCCGTTACTGGATGCCCTAATGGTTGTTTTTCTGCACCTGTATAGAATTTATTACATAAGAATCTTGTTCCACATTAGTTGTGTACTTCTAAAAGTGTGTGGAACTGCTTACTGCCCGCAATAGGAAGTTCCGAAGAGTTACAATGCCCAGCACGGTGCATACATGCCACTTTCGATACGGTAGTCACTAGCATCATTACAATGTTTTTGTTTTCAGCTTACTCTGACGGTGTTAGTGACCATTTTCTCGCTGTCCGTCCGGAGTGCCGCAGTACCACTTCACTATTGCCAGCACAACACAGCTCTACCTTACATTCAACTGTTACTATTGACTGATTCCATTTCAAATCGTCCAGGGAGTCCACACTACTGTCTCAGATTTCATTCATATTTTCTATATGGGATCTACATTCAAAATTATTAGACCCATATTTTTTCTTTTTACCCAAAAAAAAATTTCCTTCAATTTATAGCCTTTCAAAATGGCCGCCCTCAGAACGAGTAGTTCGAAAAATAAAAAATTAGGTCAAGTTTAAAAGTTTATTATGGAGAAACTAATGTATTAGTAACATAAGCTGAATGGTAGGAAGAAAACAAAGTAGTGTGCTTCAGTGGAGGGTAAAAATTCCCCTATTGCTCCAATAGGAATC
>JAGDQP010005124.1:62568-80464 GCA_022664845.1 Lepisma saccharinum | reverse complement strand
TTTTTTTTTTTTTAAAAAAAAAGAAGAATTAGGAAGAAAACTCTCCAGCTCTGAACCAAATTCTTAAATTTCATGGGTATTATCTGACCTATCCAAAAGTACATCTCAAGTATTTTTTCTAATAAACAGATCTAATGTAGTCATGAAGAAAATACTTTATGATTAAAATCTCATAATATCATCATTCTGACATCTAGCACGAGCAACTCTGGATATTATTTTGAAAATTTTCAAAGATGGTGTTTGAGATTTTAGTAAACAAAAATTGCGAAAACAAGTTATTTTTCTTTTTTTCTAAATATAATACATGTCATAGAAAAAGTCATTAAAAGAGCATGAAAGGAGCCCAAGATGAGTTTCCGAGCTCGAATAGATGCTGAGATATTTGCATTGTGAACCAAGATGGTAGAAAAATTGAAGTTCTGTCCCCCAATTTTTAAAATCAATTACAAGAGAACAAAATGTCACTAACGTCTAAAAATTTGTATTTATCAAACGCTACATAGGTACATTTTATACATTAAAAAAACCTTTGGAATACAAAATATAAAGGTCCAAAATTAATTATTCATTGGGTGATGTGACTTTCAGCATATCACTGAATTTAATTCGTTTTAAATTTTCCCTTCCATATGGGCAAATTTTATTTTCTACTTACTGTTCCTCTAATTCACCACATGTTACCTCAACTTTATGACAAAAGAGTTGCTGTCTAAACTATAGATAAAAATATATTAAGATTTTCCAGATTCTCTTGCGGGGCTTCTTGTCAAGCAGTATTTATGTTTTTATTTTAACTCGCAGAAAAATCAATCAAAATTTTTATAAAATTATTACTTTGGATGTTCAATAATTCTTGTACTCAGAACATGCAATATATTTATTCTTACTTGACCAAATAAAATAGTATTGCTGGAGAACGTACTTCTATGTTATCGCGTGGCATTTCATGGCTCAAAACAGTTATTCAGTAGAAACGAGTATCAAAAACGAAAGTGAAGTCACTGTGTTCCACAATATCGTTTGTATATTATACGCATGAAGTCCTTTGTTCCTTATTAAACATTTTTAAACAGAATTTAAATAAGTTCTTTACTTACTTCAACAAGCCACCGTCGCAAACAATCATGATGAACTGTACTAACATCTCCTCTACACTGACAAGGCTGTATAAGAGGTCCAGCATCCTGTCTCTCGGCGTCATAGCAAATCCAGCAATCCTGGCGTTCACTTGTACCATCTTAACCGACAATAAAAAATAATATATATATATATATATATATCAGAAATTACAGTGTCTTTTGAAACTTGTATACACACAAGGTATTAGTGTAAACGAAAATAACGTCACCAGAAATGTATAACCTGCCCACTATTGTTGACAATGAATGGTAAATTCTGTGAAGATTAGTCGAATAAAGAACGGTAACTTAGTCTTTAAACATATATATTGCCCGAAGACACGAAAGAAAACGGACTAACACTAAACAAGGTTTATTACTTTTTTTCGTTCTTCGCATAGAGCGAAGAACAAAAAATGTTCACACACGAGATTGAAGTTATTTACTTATTTCACTGTTTTAGTTATGATTATTTGTGTTGGCTGAAAGCGGAAGTCCTTCAACTTCAAAACACGTTCACTTCTTTCCTCACTAACAGCTCCCTGACACCTTTCCAACTTAAGCCCATAAACACAAAACTTTCCGCAAATGCAACAGAAACAACGCACTGAAAACCCAATCAGAAATTTGCCATAATTCCCGTTTTCTCTCCAATTTATTTCTCATAATTCCCGGTTTTCTAACACATGGTAGGAGGCCTCCATATTTATTGATTTCCCTGTTAGCCATGAGAAAGAGAAGTACTAGCCGAGAAATTTTTCAGTCACTGGAAACAAATCATCGCAACAGAAACAAAATATATATCTGGTGTAGTAAAAAGTAATCCATTATTTTGCCAATAGATGGCTTCAGTTATCTGTAGCTCGCGTTGTACAAGTCCGATCGGGTTCAACGAGATGGCGTTCAAACGATGAGATTGCGTACTACAAACACTGTTCAGATAGTTGTGATGAGTTGACTCAGTGTTGTGTGAGCGCGCGTCAAAATGGACACTAGCAAAGAGAAAATACGCTATATTTTACAGTTTTTCTTCGATAAAGGCGAAAACGCAAGCCAGGTGGCTGCAAATGTGAATAGTGTTTATGGTCCTGATACTGTAACAGCCAATCACGCGCAATTTTGGTTTCGTCGATTCCGTTCCGGTAATTTTGACGTCAAAGATGTACCACGCACTGGAAGGCCAAGTGTCGAAAATGTCGATAAAATCATGGACATTGTCGCGTCCGACCGTCATGTAAGCACTGTTTCGATTGCCCAAGAGCTAAACATTGCACAAAAAACCGTGTGGAACCATTTGCATAAGGCTGGATACAAAAAGAAGCTTGATGTATGGGTGCCACACGAGTTAACGCAAAAAAACCTCATGGACCGAATTTCCATCTGCGAATCGCTGCTGAATCGCAACAAAAGCGACCCATTTCTGAAGCGGTTGGTGACTGGTGATGAAAAGTGGATCACTTACGACAACGTCACGCGAAAACGGTCGTGGTCGAAGCGCGGTGCGCCGGCGCAAACGGTGCCCAAGCCAGGATTGACGGCCAGGAAGGTTTTGCTGTGTGTTTGGTGGGATTGGCAGGGAATTATCTACTATGAGCTGCTCCCCTACGGCCAAACCCTTAACTCGGAACTATACTGTCAACAATTGGACCGTCTGAAGGCAGCAATCGCCCAGAAGCGCCCAGCTTTGGCCAATAGGAGAGGCATTGTGTTCCACCAGGACAACGCCAGGCCACACACATCGATAGTGACTCGCCAGAAGCTCCGGGAGCTTCGTTGGGAGGTTCTTATGCATCCACCTTATAGTCCGGACCTGGCACCGAGTGATTACCATCTTTTCCTGTCCATGGCGAACACGTTTGCTGGTGAAAAATTCGCTTCAAGAGAGGCTTGTAAAAATCGACTGTCTCAGTTTTTTTTGCCAATAGGGACAAGGGTTTCTATGGGAGACGCATCATGATATTACCTTCCAAATGGCAACACGTTATCGAACAAAACGGATGTGACCTAAATCGAATCATTCTACCTATGGTAAGTCAAGCCTTCAATGTCATGCAAAAATAATGGATTACTTTTTACTACACCAGATATATATAGTTTATGAAGATATATAAAAAATATTAGCACTACTTTACACTTACCTACACTGCTCAGTATTGCCGTCAAGTAACATTCTTTGTCTATATTCGTTACGATTTTATGGCTGCGATTTGGGATTCAATAGAATCTGCTTCCTTGTGTGCCTCTTTCAACATCAGCTTGGATTCTTCGATTTCACCTTTTTTACAAATTCATTTTTCTTATGTTTTATTCATTCATCTGCACCAATCTTTTCAGACATCTTTCGCTCTTTTACTGCCTCCAGATAGCGGGAATGTGCATTTCTTACTCCGTCAGTTTAGGCTTTTGAAATTAGTAACGTATGAAGCGATTCTATCATACACGATCCAACGTGCAACAAGTGCTTCTTCCCTTGTATCACACATTCACTGTTTATCGAGAAGGCTCTTTCCACTAGTGTGTTCTCATGAAGGATTAAAATCATTCCCGTAACACAAGACTCTACAGGGGCCACGGTGGCCCAGTTGGTAGAGTGCTCACCTCTGGTGCTAGGTCTCAGATCGATCCCTGCTCATGCCATTTGGGCTTTGTGGTGGACAAACACCGTGTGTGTGGGTTTTCTCGGGGTACTCTCGTTTCCTCCCACTTTCTTCATTCCACCAATTAATCCCATCATCATACATACGGCCTGAGCCATAGTTGCCTAAAGGCCTTAAAATAAATTCAAAACAAGACTCTACACAAGGCTGGAGTCAGACACGTCCCTTTTGCCCTCTCTGAAGCTGCGAATAGTAAATAGTATGTGACGTCACTCGGCGACAGGCCTACCAATGGAATTGCACACGTGTTGTGGGTGTTGGTATAAAGAATATGTTTGTTGTGTGAATACAGAAGTGTGTCAAGTGTAGTAACAAGTTGAATATTATGAGGAAATGAATAAAGAACAAACAAAAGCTATGGAGGAAGAGTTGCAATGCTATTGGTACATCACGAGGAACAGCGTTCCTTAGTACTTAAAATCTAGTCCAGTCAACGAATGATGCACTTTTTTTTTACTTTTGGAATGTATTCGGAGGTGCTTGGAAAAAATATACCAAAAGTCCCGGTGTCTGCAAGAGGAGCTAACTCCACGGCATAGCAAAATTGGTCCCTTCTCTTGGTTTTTTGCTTATATCTCGATAGTGGTGGGTCCTAGCGAAAATGTGTCTGCCCGAACAAAATGACCATCCGTAATTTTTGCACTTAATCGGAATCTGGCAAATAGTTATAACTTTTGATGTCAGGATTTTACTTGTTTACATACCATATTGAAGATAATTTTATCCTCTACAACTTCGTTTCTGAGCACTTTTGCAGTCAATTGACGGTATGTCCTAAAATGTGGTGTGCAATTTATTTTTGAACAAAATGACTATTTTCAACGGCTTAGAACTCGAAAATGGTTAGACAAGGAAAAATTTAATATGAACAATTTTGTCAGCTTTAATTTTGTATATAATGACGTTTTCGCTACGACCCACCATTCTCGTGATAAAAGCAAAAAACCAAGAGAAGGGACACATTTTGCTTTGCCGTGGAGTTAGCTCCTCTTGCAGACCCCGGGACTTTTGTTATATTCATCTCCAAGCACCTCCGAATACATTCCAAAATTAAAAAAAAGTCTGTCTAGAAACCATTCCTGGACTGGACTAATCCACATCTTCATTCTGCGAGAAATGTTCAATTCGGAAAAGAATGTGCAATTAATGAAGTAGCAGTTTCTTTCTTTCTTTTAAGACAAATTGCTTATTTCGTGAATATATGTAAAAAACCGAATGGCGACTCAGTCAAAAAAAAATGAATCATGCCCCCGTCGCCTTCAAATATTTGTTAAAAAATTCTATTAAAAAACTCTTCATGTTTTTGTGAAAAAAAAAAAAAAAAAAAATAATGCAATTCGAGTGTATGTCAAGCTCAGTGATAATCACATCAACACAAGGAACAGATAGACAATGTGTAAGATATGCCGTTCCTTTTTAGTGTTTCAAATGCAGCGAGTTATACTATCCTTTTCGTTTGGAAGAAATGTCAGCAAATATTGTTCTGGACGGTTTTTTTTTTTTTTTTTTTTTTTTTTTTTTTAAAGTACTGGTATAAGTATCCGTGTACTCTCATGATTCGGAAACCGAAAATTTGACAAATTGGTAATAGAACGAAGACACTGAGTCTCAGATATTGGCGTTAAACAGAGTCAAATGAAAAGTTATCTAGCACTGTCAAGCATAATAGATGATCGTAAACTGTAAAACCAAGGTAGCTTTGAAATTATTCCAAACCAAGGTATATTTTAGTTTCTTTTATAAAAAGAACGATCAAATTTATAACACCGAGCTGTTGTATATATATCAGGACTATCAGAAGTGTGGAGGAAGAATGAAGAAAGTTGAAACTACCGTCAGGGCACACGTTCTACTTCAAAGGAACAGAAAATGGAAACCCACAGACGCTGGCTTTAGAATGAATAAAGACCTGAAGACACGGATCACAGAAATTGAAGGAATTTCAGATAAAATTGCACGATAAAGATAAACAAGAGATACAGTATCGAAATTATAGAAGTGCTCCATCATCATCACATCCGGAGGAGGAAATCGAAGACCTATACGAGGAGATTCGGAAGATTTTGGATAGTAGCGAATAGCATTTCAAAATTGTAATGAGAGACTTCATTGCAAAAGTAGGAACTAAGTAGAGCAGTGACACGGAAGTGAGAAACTTTGGATTTGGCAAAAGAAACAAAAGAGGAGGAAAGTTAGTGGAATTCTCGGAAGCCATTAGACTGTTCATTTGCAATACATTTTTAAAGAAGCCGCCCCAGAGGAAGTGGACATGGAAAGGTCCAAATGGGACTAAAAACGAAATAGACTACGTTTATAGAACTAAATAAAATTGTAAGGAAGAAAATAAGAGAGGATGTACGAAGATATAATGAGTATCTTGTTAGAAATACAATCGAGGAGAACAAGAGCCTGAGGAAAACCAAACAGCAGCTCATGATAGGAAAAAAAGCAAATAATTGCGGTTAAGAGACCAGACGGGACCGTAACACGAAATAAGGAGGAAACTATAAAAATATTTGAAAATTTCTACAGAGAATTGTACTACTCCGAAGAACTAGGAAATGAAGATTCGGAAAAAAAATGATGTAGAAGTCAAAGGTGTAATGAAAGAAGTGGATCAAGTACTTAGAGTGATGAAGAATGGAAAATCGCCAGAAGAAAATGGACTCTCAGCAGAGATGTTTAAATGGGGAGGTGAAAAGATAAAAGAGGAACTTGCCAAACTAATCTCAATGTGCCTGAGGAAGAGAGAAATAGCGTCAAATTGGAATAATGCTATTATTATTTTATTGTACAAGAAAGGGGACAAAGAACGCGTCGAAAACTACAGACCAATTAGTTTACTGTCAGTTCTATACAAAATGTTCACCAAAGTTAATTTGAATCGTACTGAACGAGACTTGGATTTTAACCTGGGAAGAGTACAAGCCGGATTTCGTCGTGGATTTTGCACAATGGACCACATACAAGCATTGAATGAAGCTATGGAAAGGACTAATATATATGAACTTCCACTATGTTTGGGATTCATTGATTTTGAAAAAGCTTTAGATTCGGTCTCCTTGGCAGCAGTACTTAAATCATTTAAGCACCAAGGCATCAGGTTACTGCGAAACATCTACTTGATTGCTACATCTGTCATTAGATTACATCAAGGAAGTGAAAAATTTAAAGTTGAGAATGTGTCTTGCCTGTGATGATGTACGGCTGTGAAACTTGGACACTGAAGGCGCAAACAACTCAAAGATTAAGAATCACAAAGAGCAATGGAGAGATGCCTTACAATGAATGCCAAGATGAATCGCCTTACAAATTTCTAACCACACACAACACAGCTTTTACAAGTACTTTTAATCTTTAAGTCGACTAAAGGATCATCCCCATTAACATTTTCGTCATCTTCATCATCACTCTAAAACTGGGTAGCTCGCAGTCCATATACGCGTACTTCTAGTGTTGAACATTTACGAGTTTTTCACTGGTTTGCCAAACTAATCAGTTCACTTTTTGACTTGTCACCAATTGCTGAGTCAAACCTCTTCAATTGAACGGTTCAGCGAGAGACTAGGATACCCTATACCCTGGTCAAAATCGAGCTTTTGACGGAATAGTATACTACTGCCATCTACCGACTTTTGCCCCGAACCACTGGTTGGTGTGGCTTGGCCGTTGAGTGCGGAATAAGCCGAAGTATGAAGACGGTTATTAATAACTTATTATTAATATGTATTATAAGGCAATTCAAATTTTCACTTTTTTCTCAAAAAGTTAAAATTGTGGGTTAGCCTAGTCTCTCGCTGAACCCTTCAATTTTACACTTAAATCGTCCAACACTGGTGCCACCAAGAAATTTTCTCGTATGTCTGGGAATGTCCTTGGTCAAAGGCTGCCAAGTATGCATAAAAGCTTCTCTTGACTATCACACGGTCAATTATGACATTGCGTATGCATTAGATTTTGTAAGTTTCTATAGCATTGCTCAGTTAACGGCTCCGCTACCGTAGTAATCTTCTTTCTTTCACTTTCTTCTTTCAGGCAGGGACGTTTCACTTTAAAGACACACCTCAACTTGTCTAAAGGGTCACCCATCCACTAGATAAAGTTATCTGGAGGCGCCTTGATGGTTTCAAAATTTCCTCTAAATATTTCTGTCTTTTGTCTTGTCTTGCATACCATGTGAAATGCCTCTGGTTAGTATGTAGTTGAAGACTGGTGTTGTAATCTTAAATAAATATAGGAGAACATGAGGCGTCAAAATAATTTAATATTTCAGTAAGTTGTTTTAATATGCTCCGCTGAAGCACCTAGGTAGTGCTGCTTACTTGGATTTGGTCACGGAATTGAGAACTTTGGTATAAAGAGACGTCTTTGGATTGGAAGTGAGTAAAAACTTTCCTTAAGGCCACCCACATTCTTTGGTGCAGAGTGCCTTATTTTCTTGACACGCAGTTTCGAAGATGATTCTTTTAGGAATACTGAAAAATATAAGAAGAAAAGAAAGTGAAGCATTTTGAATGACAGTCCGGTTTTTTTCGGTCATCACAGGTTCAACATATGCGCGTAGCACCAAACACGGATCTCTTCATCAAGCCATGCAGCAAACTGCTTGTATTCTCGTCCCATGTTTCCTGCACCGTCAGATGGATTTCCTGTGTACGTTTTTTCGTCAATGATACATTTTTCCATGACAGACATTAGTAATTTGCAGAGAACTTGACCAGCTGTAGAATCACACTGAATAGCAAGTAGTTTTCATGGACCTGATCATTCAAAACGAAACGAACAACAACTGAACGTTGCTTCCTTGTTGATACATCTGGAATTGTATCAATATGAACCAGAAACATGCATATATGCCCCTATATTCCATTTTTTAAATAAGTTCACCTATCCCTTATATAATCAATCCCATAAATTTTTATTCTTAGATAATAAATGCACCAAATTACCCCTGCCACCTTTTCCCCCTGAACATGGGCGGCGAAACCGGGAAGACACGTCCCCCCCAATTACGCACGGTAGGGATCGTTCCCCAAATATCGAGTAAATTTTTTCAAACGCTCAATGAAAGGAAGAAAAAGAAGCACCTGACAGATTTTTAAAGTTTCACAGAAGGTATTACTTATTAGTTTAGATTTTACATTTGTGAAGCTTGCTGGCAGAGTACACAAAATGCTTCAAGTAAGGAATCTTCTGTCAAGTAAGAGTTAATAGTATTGAGACATCATCCAATGTAGCTAACATTTCAGACCCCGGGACGAAAATAAGCATTGTTTACAATGCACAGTGAAAATTTCCCGTGAAAATTACGTATGGTATATTTTATACGTAATTGAAAAATTACTTACAAATGTAGAGCTTGTCTGCATATATGTAGACGCTTGGAGCAAAGAATTTTATTTTTATTCTATAGCCTTTACGCATCTGAGGCTCGACCGTTGAAGCAAAAAATTTAACCATTATCGTGTTACATTTTGCCTGAAATCTGGTTAACAGATTAGTAATAAATTGGTGCGTAAAACGAATGAGACCACCTAAAAATTATCAAATATAATGTAAGAATGAAAATACACAAGCTAGATAATTTAATCTGAATCACTTAAGTCTGTCTGAAATTTCAGTCTTCACAAGACCCAGCTGCAGGAGTTGCTAGAAGGTTGATGTCTTCTGACAGTGAATTGTTAAGTATCCTTGGCGATTTAATTTCTATTGCCGTATATTAGTGGACCAGAGGATATAAGCAGCATATGAAAAAGGTCTTCACTCGTCACAACTTTGGACAGTTTTCTAGTGTTCTAATGTGAGACTTCCTTAAGGTCTTTGTTCCTAGCTTCTTGAGCCTCCTCCGACAACTAGTATATAGTAAGGAGAACATTTGAAATAACTCTTCTAGACGGCGTGTAGAACCATGGATACAACTGCACAAACAATCTGTCCATTTACACTGCATACGTGTCAAACACACCCTAATCGATGTGATACACACGATAGCTTCATGAGATGCTCGTAATAATGAACTGGTCGGACTTTTTAAGCAAGATCTTCTAACAGTATTACTCTGGTTCCACTTCCTCCCGATTTTGATTGATTCACCTGCAAGGCCACTTCCTTTCGAAACCGCCTCTGTACACTATCTTGGTAAATTAATCTTTTACATTCGGAAAACACTTTGCCTACATATTTTGTCTAACGAAATCTGGGGAGTAGGTGACTGTACGCTTCCCGAAAGACGTTTCATTTGTTTTCTTGAAAGATCATGGTAGGTCCGGTCTCTTACTCTTTCCAGCATCGTAGAGTCTACATGCAACATCTTCCTCCACATCGACTCGTTTTTGCAACTGTTCTGTTGTTAAATGGTGCGGAACTCATTTTGCACAAAAGAGACGTAAAAACAACGTTTCGTGAATATTTGATCCATAGACGATTTTGCTGTTTACAAGAAAAACCAACTGTTGGACAATCTCTGAAAGGTTTTCTCGAATGGTTCTAGATACTTTCCACCGTTACATAGGTTGATACCATTGATGGGTGCCCTACATGAAGTATGAACGTAACTAGTTTTTCATTTCCTTTAACGTCTTTGTGCCACCGATAAATCGTTCAATCATCTAAGCATTGCAATCTTCCTTCGTAATGAATATTCGAAGGAATGTAAAATTCCTTCGTTACATGAATGTAAAAATGTAAAATTCATTTTTGTAATCTTCCTTCGTAACTTGTAATATGTAACTAACAAATTTTACAAGCCAGATACAAAAGTTTTACACTACACCTCAGATCTTTCTCAGATCAGAATTACTCCTTTTTATACAAAAATAAAATAAATAAATAAAAAATGCAGGATGAAGCTAAGTAAGTTTACACGAACACGTAGAATACTACAAAGCATCAATCAATGTGAACCTATGGATGCTACAATTATAAAAATTACTCTAATTCGTTTTATACCAGGTATGAGGCATTGCTGGAAGACAGAAACAAAACATTATGCGAAAAGCAAGTAATATCATATATAAAACTCACCATTAACGTAGCCTGTTGTGGTTGAAAGACCCGACTTATCGTCCTTAGACTCAAGTGATGGGCTGTCTAACTCCAATTTCTTTAAAATCTTTTTGGGATTCAATATCCACAACTGCTCCGGCCTGTTAATAGAAATACCGTTAATTAGATAGAAAACATTTTATGTGACTAATCTTACAGTAAACTTACTAACAAATACACTTATGAAAAAAAAAAAGCTCAAACGCAATTACTTAGATCAGCGGTTCTTACCCTATGGTCCACGGACCCCTCACAGGAGGTCCGTGAATGCTGAAAGGAAATTAATGAATGATAAAAACATTTCTGTTTCGCTGCGTTACATTCACATACTTACAAGAACACTGAAATCATATCGAAACATACGTTGAAATTTTGCTGGGAGAGACTACGTCGTACATAAAGGTTGTATACAAAACATATATTCTTTTCGGCTGCAAGGTTCTGAGATCAATGTTGCAATAGTGTTCTAAGTGTCCAAAAAGTACATGTTTTGTATCGTTCAATCAACACTTTCAAAATAGTGCTGCGGTGTGGGGTAATACGCTACAACTTGCAAGTATTTTATTTCGGGACAAAAATTAAATCAGTACGGAAATCAGAGTTTCGGCGAATTGATACCATTGCTGCATATAGAGAGAAGCTCTAGTTGCTAAGAAGATACCAGAAAAACTAGGACAGATCTTAAATGAATCAGTCATAAGTATCAAATTTATAAAGAGCAAAGCAATAAATTCAAGACTTTTTGAACAACTCTGCAAAGACAAGGACAGCAAAAATGCCAACGTTTGCTACACTAAATTTCGTTGGCTATCACGAGGCAAGGTTTGTCTCTTTTTCGGGGGATTTAAGGACAAGATAAAGTTTTCCTCATGGAGAAGAGATTACACCTCAGCGAACTTTTGACGAATTTTTCTGGTTAGTAAAATTAGCATATCTGTAGATATCTTTATATATTTAAATATACTTACCTTAAATCTTAAAGGATACTGTTTTATAGTTGAAGAAAAGACTGAAGCAATGATCAAAAAGTTGTAAACAATGAGTCATTCTCAAACCTTACAAATTTTCTTGGTTCCCATTGACGAGTAGTGTCTGAGGAGGACACATCATTTATCGCAAAAAATTTGAAAGATTTGAAGCATGGTTTCCGTGAATATTTTCCTATTCCCGATGCAAACAAAACCTGGATTAAGGATCTATTATCAGTTTATGTGTATGTACTAGAGGGGCTCACAGCAGAAGAGGAAGACAAACTTATAGAAATATCTCCACAGCGATTTGAAACTGCAACTTAAGGAAAAGTCCCTTCCAAATTTTTTGCTTCATCTACAAGAAGACTCTCCGCAACTATCAGAGAGAGCTATGAAGGTATTGATGCCTTTCGTAACGATATACTTGTGTGAAAAAATTATCTGCTGTCGTGTAACTTAAAAATAAGTACAGAAACCGTTTGGAAACCACAGATATAGAACTCAGAATATAAGTTTCAGATATCAAACCAGACATAGCAAGGCTTGTACATGAACTGCAGCACCAACCCTCTCATTAATAGTGCTCCCTTTCTCCATCATACTTTCGGTGAAACTTGGTACAAATTATATTCATGTTAATTTCTAGCTTTCATTTTCATGGAAAGTTTTGTAGAGATGTGTCATATTAATGATTTCATGTATTTGTAATTTCAGTTTTTCTAGCAATAATCAAGAACTATAATTTTAAATTTGTATGGCATGATTCCAATAAAAATACTATAATAATGAATATTGTAACATTCATGAAAAACATAATAAATATTTTATGATTTTTAGGCTGTTAAATCTTAAATCTTGATGGTCCGAGGTTACTACAAAAGATATTTAAAGGGAGGTCCGTGGTAAACGAAAGGTTACGAACCACTGACTTAGATCATACATTCCAAACACATGATAAGTGCATTCCAAACGCAATGCAAGAGACATGTAATTACAAAAAAAAGTCTACGCTCCATACTTAAAAGAATTATGGATTACGTGAAAAAAAATTGACACGATTAAGGTTAGGTGGTCCTTATTTAGATGGGGAAAAATAAATTTAGAAATTTCCTTGGACGAACCCCCTAAAATAGTTCCATATGGGACCAAATTACGCCACGAGAAAAATTAGTTCCATTGAATAATATTAAATGATACCTCAAGCGACCTAAAGTTTTGAATCCGATTACAATACATAGTATATGGGGAAAATCTGGAACAAACTCTTGTAATTTAGAAACGGCTTAAGGGAATGGGAAGATACCCTGGATAATGGAACTAGAGGAAGACACACCTAATTTTGTATAGTATTGTCATGGCGACCATCTTGAAGTCCGCCATCTTGGATTCAGGTCAGAATTTTCAAATGGGAAGAGGGTCATGTGACATATCGTTTTGGGATAGCTTTTTACCACAAACATAAATCTGGCACTATTTTAAAGATAGCTTTAGTTGTGTAAGAATTATTACCTATGAAAAGGAGAAATCTTTGTGCTTCTGGCACTATTATCCAATCATATATTAACCGTAGTAAATATCGCAACAATGATAATGTATTAATGCATTTAATTATTGGAATAGCATATTTATTTGTCATATTCAATACAATGTAATTACTTCCTAGTTAATTTGGTTTCTCCGTTGGTCAATAGATGGCAGCAGCATATACTGTTTATACTTTCTAAGGTTTTTTTAGTTGTGTAAAGTGTAAATGAGTAAATATAGAAAATACTTTAATTATAATTTTGTAGGCAAAGAGTTTTCTTTGCTTGCAGTATTTTTGCTGCCTGATATTAGATTTTTAATATTAAAATGAAGCTCACCGCAAAATTTTAAATCTATTTGAGTATTTGCATGGTACAGAGGTAAGGGTTACTTTAGTTCAAATTTCAGGGTTAACAGCTGAATATTTCAATTTTCTAGTGAGCTTTTATGTGAAAATGCAAGCTGCGGATACAACCACGCATAGAAAAGGAATTTATTTAATTGGTAGTGCCAATGAACAGATTCTGGGAAGTAAATTACCATCAAACAAACAAGTGTTGAGTGTCTCTTTCTACAACTTGAGAACGGTAAATCTGACAGTGAGGGAAAGTGCACGATTAGCTGTTAAATAAACAGAGGTGTTTTGGCAAAAGGCAAGAATCCCAGTAAAGGATACCCAACGCAGTGTGGACAAGCTGATTGCATTGTATGACAAAAGGCGAGCATTACAGAAGAACAATAAAAGGTCGAGTGAAGTGCAAAGGCAAAAAGAAGCCTTCTCAAATATCCTCCCTGATTTATTTGATATAGCCCACGCTAATGCTCTAGGTATTATTAAAATCAAGGAAGAGAGAGAGTTTCTTTTGTCTCAAAGACAGAAAGGACGACCTGGTAGCATGGTTGGTAAAGACATAAGTTTGGCGCGAAAAGAACAAAAGGGATACGCAAAGCTTCAAAAGAAAGAGGAACGCAAGAGAAAATGCACTTATGAAAATGATTTGTTTGAAATTTATAAAAGGAAAGACATGGAGGTAAGCAGTTCAAGTAATGAAGAGGAAAACCCAGTTGAGAATGTAAGAGAAAATGTAAAAATGGATGTGTGTGTGTACCCGGACCCTCCAAGATATGCAAAAGAGGAAATACTAATTTTATTACTCCAAGACTGGTTGCTACTCACTGATACAAGGTCACTGATAGAGCAGCAATACATATTCTGACAGCCACGGCAGAAGCATTAAGTCATAATGTAGAGGAACTAGTAATAAATAGGTCTTCCATTCACCGATGCCGGGAGAAAATTCGTAGCGAAGTTGGGGAAACAGCAAAGAGGCTTGACGCAAGAGGTGATACTATAAAAATTCTTGTGAAAAGAGAAATCAGTGATTTTGTTACAACAAACACAAAAAGTTTCTTCGAGAGATTTAAAATACCTAAAGGGTTTCTTGAGTGTGATCTAATTTCATGGTCAAATAACAATGACTATCTTCAAGGAAAGACAATAGTTCAATTCATCCACGTAACAAACGATGCAGCTGAAAGGGGAGTGAAACTAATGGAAGATTACAACAACGTTCTGACGAAAAATGAGGAGCAGAAACAGTGTCTTGCAGATAGTGAAGGCCCACAGACAATTTTTCCTAGACGTGACAAACGTGAACTATGTAGCAAAAGCAAGACTGAAAACTTTCCTTAAAGCTACTACATAAATAAGGGATATTTCAATTTCTTCCAAGTTATAATTTTTTCCTCAGAATGCTCTATGGATCATCTTGATGGAAACTTATTTGTAGTTCATAGCGAAAGAAAGATTTAACTTTCTCTAGCAGTTTGTTTCAGTTTATGTAAAAGACTTCCAAAATTCTTAGAAATCTGTGGTCCGTAACTACAATAAAATAACATTACATCGAAGCATTTCGTTTCTCACACGTAATAACTCTTACATGATTATAGGTAACTTGAAAATAATTCCAGATTTACGTTTGTGGTGAAAAGCTATCTCAAAACGATATGTCACATGACCCTCTTCCTATTTGAAAATTTTGACCTGAATCCAAGATGGCGGACATGAATGCTATACAAAATTAGGTTGGTCTCTTCCTCTAGTTCCATTATCCAATATATCTTCCCATTCCCTTAAGCCATTTCTAAATTGCAAAGGTTTATTCCAGATTTTCCCCATATACTATGTATTGTAAACGCATTCAAAACTTTAGGTCGCTTGAGGCACCATTTAATATTATTCAATGGATCTAATTTTTTTCCTGGCTTAATTTGGTCCCATATGGAACTATTTTAGGGGGTTCGTCCAAGGAAATTTCTTAATTTATTTTTCCCCATATAAATAAGGACCACCCTAATATATATATACATTTTTCTACCTTGTTTACCATCTTATATATATAGGCGATATGGCGTTTCCTTAAAGCCACTCCCGCACCTGTCCATTTTCCTTCCTACCAGTTGAAAACACAATTGCGAAACGTACTAATTTTCTCTAGTGTTTGTGAAGTTCGTGTGCTCAAATCTCAAGATTTCACTATGTAAGTATCCCTTTTTTCTACCTTGTTTACCATCATATATATATATATATATATTAGAGTACATAAAGAAATAGACGGCATAGGCAATACAATAGGTTCAATATTAATAAGACAGGAAAGGAATGACACTTACGTATTGTCCGAAGGAAGAATTTACGTTCACAAATTCACACTTAACTCCCATATTTAACCTATTACATAAAATTTATATATAAGGTAAAATTAAGATATAATGGAAGGATACTTTCGTCATTGTTGATGCAGTTGAACACGAACGTAAGTAGCACAAATATATATATATTTATTTCAGTAGCCTCCTCCATTTCTCCTCACAGCCACCCATCCTCGGCTTTATTTTTTGTGTGTAGTTGTTATTATTGTTTTCAAGAACTAGAATGCATTTTCTATGAAACACAAATATATTAATCCAACTGTTTGCATACTTTATAACACTTTAGGGCTAGTTTTTCATTGTCCAGTTATCTTTCCAGTTAACTAACTGAAAGTTAAAGTTACTGAACTCTAATATCCGTTTTTCAATTGCCTTTTGACTGATGGTTTCTGAGATTATTGAGAACACAGCGACGGTTGGCAATGGATTTCTACTATTTCGCCATCTAAGGAGTTGTCCAGGAATTATGAAAACAATAGACTAGAGGATAGCGCAGTAAGTTATAAACAAAATACGCTAGTTTCTGAAGTAAGAAATATGAAGGTTAGATTGCATTAAGAGATTTGTGGAATAAAGAAATAACGTAGTAAACACACACATGTAAAGAGTTGAGTTACTACCTAAAAAAATACGTATGTGTGACGCCGACCTGGTACCCGTATGTGTTGGGGGGATAAGCTAGTGACTCGAAGGTCCCGGATTCGAATTCCGTACGTCTGTCTCTTCAAACTTGTAAATAAAAAGTGATAAAATGAATTTTATGGGCGGTAACAGCACTATGGCTTACGCCCGTCCCGATACGGGGAAGCCCCTTATCTTTGTCACGTCTAAAAATAGCTATTAATTAAAATAATAAAAGAATATAAAAGATGAAGATGTAAAAGGTCTTCACAATCAGCCCACTGGTGTGAATGGCCAGAATAAAAACCAAGCCTGTAAACGGGCCTTTACAAATAAAACAAAACTACACTATAAAACTTAATGGAAGCCTGTAAATGGGACTTCACAAGATAAAACAAAACTACACTATAAAACTGAACAGCAAAGGAGAATAATCGTATAAAATAAACGCTAATCATAAAAATCTTCATAAACAAGTAAAAGATTACCGTTTAAGTTTAGGTCTATACCTAGGTTTCCCTCTCCTTCCAACAAGATTAAAATCTATATCCATCAGGGGGTCCTCAACCATGTCGGAGGACAAAGGTGAACTTGGTTGATGGATAGTATCTACAGACTCGTCCTGAGCTAATTGTGCAGCCAAAACGTTCGTCAAAGTCTTAATGCTCGTAGCGAGAGGTGAAGTTCGAGCTAATTTGGAGACTTTATAGGGACTAAAAGTAGGCTTAACCCGTGGAGCTCTAGAGCTCTTCACAGGTGTTTTTTGTCCCTGACTCTCCGGCGGCATATCGCTAGGAGTCTCCGATTCTTTGAGCGGCTTCGGAGTGTCGTCATGCACAACAGACTCTGTTTGTGTTGATACGTTAACTGTCTGGGTACCAACCGAGACAGTTTTAACTGCTATTTTGGCTACAACATGGGAAAACGCACCAGAGGGAAGGGTGCGCTGAGACTCTTTTACGCGACGTTTTGCATCGCCAGCAGATATTTTCTCTATCACCATCAGCTCTCTAATACGTTTTTCTTCTTTAAATACCGGACAGTCACGCGACCAGGCCGTGTGATCACCCTTGCAGTTAACACACTGAGGTTTCAGTGATGTGCAAGGATCCGCACCATGGCTGCTGGTACCGCATATTGCACATACAGCAGAGGTCGCCTTACACGACGTGCTGGTGTGTCCATAGTGCTGGCATTTAAAACACCGGAGCGGACTCGGTATATAAGGACGGACAGGTAAGCAATA
>JAGDQP010005124.1:34005-62468 GCA_022664845.1 Lepisma saccharinum | reverse complement strand
AACGTTGACTACACCTTGGCTGGCAAGTTCATTCTTAATCTCTTCTTCAGGGACATCTTGCAAGTCCCAGCAAGATATTACGCCCTGACAAAAGTTCAGTTGACGGTGTGGTTCAACTTGAACTTCGAATGGTCCTAGGGTTTTCAGTTTAAAGAGATTAGTTGACTGCTTATTAGTTAACGTCTCCACGAGCAAGGTGCCGTTGCGAAGCTTTTTAACATGCTTAAGTTCACCTGCAACGTGATTCAGTTGTTTTTGTATAACGAAAGGGGATAACCCTTTCAAACCACCTGGATTGTCTGTTTCACTCTTTACTTTAATCACAAGATATCGTGTAATAGACGGTACGATACTTGTCTGTTCCTCTACTTCAATTTTCTCTTCTTTGTCACTGCTTGATGCATTAGCTGTATGCGCCTTCTTACTAACATCAGTGACCTTCTCTTCGCTCTGTCTCTTCTGTCTCTTTCTTTCTTTCTGCGAAGGCGACTTGTTAGGATGTGGTGGAGCCATGATGAATGAAAGCCGTAAATGCCCACACTTCTCCGTCTTCGTTCTGAGGAGCCAACGAGGCTGCCGGGTACTACCCTCATCACCCTTGTCAGCAAGCTGGAAATCGAGGCGAAGTCCAATGACTTGGCGTCGAAATCACTTGTACTCCCGACTGATGGATACTTGGGACACCCACTCCCCCGAGTGTTGGCGAGACCAAAGGTCCGAAGAGCTCCCCAATGGCGCACTTCCCAGTCTCAACGAGCTAGACCATCCAAGAATCTGCTGTTAAGAACTAGGCGCTATCCAATGGTTCCGCCCCCTTTCCCCTGGGCCCAGGGGCCATCGTCAATGCAAATACATCCTGTCACATCCTTGGTCATTGCGCGGAGGCGCAACTCACAGCACAAGAGGAGATCAAATAATGAGTCACCAGTGGATGAAAAATGGGGTGAATATAAATGAAATCCTCTCGGCTGGTCCTCCTTTCAGGCAGCGTAGATGTTTAGCTGCGAGGGCTGATTGCAGCCAGCAAAAGCCAGCTGGACGATGGGGTCGCCAATTCCCTACGCCGTATACGAGCAGCGATGGTCTGCTGCTCGGGCTATGTGATGGTGTCATCACGTTGCGGTCCGTAGACCTGCGATGAGGTCGCCAATCTTCAAACTTGTACTTTGTGAACACGTGAACTTCGCTCTCTTCCTCTCTACTTGAAAAAGTGTGAATACACGAAATATAGTGACTTTTTTATGTGTACATGTGAATATGTGTGATCTAATGCGTTAGTAAGATGTAAGTAATCCTTTTTTCCCCTTCATTTGTCTTAAATTTACCTATATATATATATATATTTACCTCTTCGGCACCTGAAATTTACTTTCCATATTCCCGTTTCTTCAGCACATTGTAATAGATGTGCTGTTTCTTTGTTGTTGTTGTTTTTTTTTTTTTGGTGGGGGGTCACTCTAAAAATGTGTAACGGTCTTTTATTTATTGTGCATTTACGCAATTTGTTTTGTCATTTATGACTCAATTTCTTATTGATAGTTAACATGTGAATGTTTTAGTGACTTTTGTTAATGAATTGGAAAGTACAAGGTACAAGATAATCGTGTTTCCTCTAAAAGTTGTTCTAAATTTAGTGCTTGCTGCAAAGGGAGCAAAATCAACCCCGGTTTCCATTTAAAATATTGAAACGCCCCCTCCCCCGTAGAGGTATTCCCGGGACGACACTGCTTTGAGCAACATCATGTGATTCCGCATATGCACTTAGGTATGTACATCTTCTGTAAGAAATTGAATCATAAATGACAAAACTGCATAAACACACAATAAATTAAAGACCGTTACACATTTTTAGTGAACGAACAGCACATCTATGGCCGGGCCGAAGAAACGGAAAAGGAACATTAAGTTTTAGGTGTATCTGCTTCTACTAAAAAAAAATTCAGAATTTTAAAAGGTGGAAGTTTTCTAGAAAATGGTATCCAAAAAGTTCTCCTCGGCATATTTTCAACAATTCAGAGCCCAGCAGGGCACAAGCTACTCACTTTTGGTGAAAACTAAAATAAGATCGTCTGTAATATCTACCATATGCAGAAAACCGCATCTCGATATGACTAACAGAACCAGAGTTAAAAATTATCAAATATCGGAAATTTCGGATTAAATTTGGCAAAAGTGTAATTAATTCCTTGGGAAACTACCCACTCAGCAGTAATGATTTTTACACATGATAAAATCATGAGACAAATATTATGCTTTTTTATTTCAACAAATAAGGTAAAGGCACCAGTAATGCACACGAAGTGAAACGTTGTAAAATAAGTTTTTCTTAAGGGAGGGATTCATTTCCCCTACGTGGGAAAATTTAATATATTATGTTCTGAAGCCAATGGATATTATTCGCTAGTCATTGGTTTAATCTGGTATTTGTGACATTATGTTGAAGTCAGTTCCACCTACTGACATGATGGTCGCACCTACTTTTCCATGCATTCTGTTAAGCAAGTTATTAAGGTAAGGGCTTTCGTTGTTTATTCATGAAAGTATAATGACGAATACTTTTGTTGTTCTGCACTATTATGTATTACGAAACGTCTTTGTTTCAAGCATATAAATGGCCAAAACAACTATAATTTAGATTTTATGCGAGACCATTACCGATACAGCAAAGGAAGATTTTGTCTAATTTTGGACACTCACTAGTCATTACACGTTTAAATCAAACTCTTCATTGCCTAAGCGAGCTGGTGAGCTTCTAAGGACCAGACTTAAGTGGGCTCCGAAAAATTCCGTTTAATTAGGCCTCACAAGGAACAGTCCTCGAGTGACACTCTCAGATTTGAATGAAATTTTCACAGTTGATAGATTTCAACGTGAAAAGAAATAGTGTAAGCTCCTCTAGAAGGAGCTAGGTGTTGTGGTGTCTTCGTAAAATGTATTGGGTGATCATATAACTTCTACAGATTTGACACAAATGTGAATGAGACCAAGTACCGCATCTCTGATCCATGCTCTTTTCTCCGTCCATCATCTTGGATTCAATTATTATTATTATTTTTTTTTTTTTTCAAATGGTAATAGGGGCAAGTGACATATCAAATACACCTGCAATTTTCTCACAATGTGTTGATATTAGATTTACTATATTTCTAACCATTCTCACGTTATTGCGTGTTACATTTTATATTTGGTATGTATTGAATTCTCCATATAATCTTCACATAAATTCTACAGGTTATACAGAATATGAACCTATTCATATGCAATGTCAATGACACCAAATACTGCACCTCTGAAACATGCTACATACTTCGTCCGCCATATTGGATTCTACTTATTTTCTTCATGTAAGAATTGGGGAGATTGATATATCAAATTTATCTGCAACATTCTCAGCAACTCAATGATACAATTTGTTTAACGTATCCTTAACCAGTCTGAAGTTATTACAAGTTAATTACATAAAACATAGTTTTAAATTCCATAGTCCTTGAGTTACGACCACTGTCCGGTCTGTGATTCCCACGCGTAGGGCAACAGTGTTCAATACACTTTCGCAAGAGTACGGATGCAGCGGCTCTGAAGGCAAGGTGGTTGGCGGCTCGGGTTCTGTTGCCATCCAGGCAGTAATATTTTTAACAGAAACTATTACTTTATGCTAATCTTTTTAAGTAATAAATGTACATTCAGATTACAGTATTTAAAAGTTTATGACACAGCACACAGTAATGCCGAATATATGTGAGAGAGTAAAGACGGATTAGTTAGTTTTCATTGCTTTTCGCCAATCAGTCACTGATATAAATAAAGGTATAGTAACAAAGCGCGTGGTGACATTTTTATGAGTAATAAAAGGGAGGGTGGTGACTCCATGACCGTGGTTACCTACAGAATATTTTATCTAGATATGCACGAACAGGTACAGTGAAATGAGGGGGAGGACTGTTCTGTGGAAGGGGTTTAGTGAAATCGCCGTCTAATGTAAGGCAAGTGGGAGGATTGAATCTTCCAGGGTGCGGAGATAAATATTACCAGGTAACATATCAAAACATTGCATCAATTACTCGAGTATGCCATATACGATACCACACCACACCAGAACTTTTCGTGTAGATTGCATTCTACTTAGCTGATACCTGTAGGTGTGTTGGTGTTGGGCCTCTCCATTCGTAAATAAAGGACTTCACAACTGAAAAGGATCTTTAATGCAAAAGTATGATTATTCCAAAGTTGCTTCAGGGCCTCTCGCAAAACTAAGGACGCCAATGCGGATCATCTCCACTCAATTCATGTGTCATTTACAACTTGTAAGGGGGCAATTTATGTTTGTAGAGGACACGAATAATGTAGCTTTTACTGAGGCCACATTCTCATAATTTACTTCGTGTGCTTTTTAACAAGCGTTGTTAAAACCACAGTTGCTGCCTCCGCGTGAGTTGCGATTTTGGTCCACCGCTTCTAAGTTTATTACACCCAATTCCTGTTTGCCTAAATTTGTGAATGAGTTTCACCACTGTCCTATGTGCAATAGGATGACTTTCGCGGTATCTAGAGTTTATTACCTTATCTGGAAAAAATGGACACGATCTCATCTCATTTTGTCATTTTCGCCCATTGTTACAGTACTATGGAATTAAAAAATTTTTTTAAATTACCTTGTAATAACTTGAGACTGGTTAAAGATACGGTAAACAAATTGTATCATTGAGTTCCTGAGAATATTGCAGAGGAATCTGATATGTCATTTGCCCCAATTCTTACTTGACGAAAATATGTAGAATCCAGGATGGCGGACGAAGCATGTAGTACTTCAGAGATGCAGTACTTGGTATCATTCACATTGCATATGGATACGTTCATATTATGTATAACCTGGAGAAATTGTGGAAATTATGTGGAGAATTCAATACATACCAAATATAAAATGTAACACGCAATAACTTGAGAATGGTTAGAAATATAGTGAATCTAATATCACCAGTGACATTGTGAGAAAACTGCAGGTGTATTTGATATGTCACTTGCCCCTATTGCCATTTGAAAAAATAACTGAATACAAGATGGTGGACGGAGAAAGTAGCATGCATCAAAGATGCGATACTTGGTATCATTTACATTTAATATGGTTACGTTCGTGTTGCGTCAAATCTGTAGAAATTATATGATCCACATTTGAATCACCCAATACATTTTATATGGACATCACAAAACTTTCCAATCACCTAGCTCCTTCTAGAGGAAATTTCGAAATGTAGGAGCTTACACTATTTTTTTTTCACGTTGAAATCTATCAACTGTGAAAATTTCATTCAAATCTGAGAGTGTCACTTGGGGACTTTCTTGTCAGCGGAAATTGAACCCATGACCGCGCGCGAAGAAAGCGATCGCGCTTAATTCTAGGATACTCCAAGGGCGTAATGATAATTCTGTTAATTGTTTTATTTTAACTTGAGAATAATAATTTACTCTTCATGACCATAGGTTTGTAAGGAGTTTTTGTGTCTTTAAAAAAAAAAAAAAAAAAAATAATGGACGCGGGGATGACCATTCATGAAATGATTTGTTTTAGTATAGGACACTATGCATTACAACTTCGAATTTGCATTTTATGGCCACAAGGAATCTACGATTCAGGCCGGGATAGGGTAAGCGAAAGGAAGCAAGAAGAAGTCGGACAGGTTAAGTTGAAGGTGACATCAGGGCATTTGTCTTGTATGACCGACAAAAAAATCTGTTAAAAAACCAGTAAGGATGGTCTACTGACGATTTCGAACTCAGGACCTCCGAAATGATCAGTCAGTGGAATTCCATTAAAGGATCAGATAATCGAAGAACAGTATTTAATATATAATATTGTTTAATACTCATATTCGAAATATCAGCAATGATTATTTAAATTATTTTGAGTTAAACAGTATGTCCATTATTGGAACATTCAGGTTAATCTGTGCCCATCACTGGTACCAACAAAAAAAAAGAAAGAAAAACAAACGTGATTTACTCTTAAATAGTGTATCTTAATGAAAGTAATGGGTAGAAATCACTACAAGAAAGCATGGAGAACGTTTAACATTCTCATTTGGTCAAAAAATTTGAACTGTAATTAAGTTAAAAAAGTTATAATGGTGAAAAGTGTCCATTACTGGTGCGTTTACCTTACGTAAAGTAGTCTCTAGGAAATTGATTTTTGAAAAGAACATTCATTTTTATATTTGATACCAGTAGATTATGTTGGCAACTATTTTGAGAGCCTATAATTTTTCACAGAATTCTTTCTGCTTTTGAGTGGGGGGGGGGGGGGGACAGGGTGTCTACTGAATATTAACTTTCAAATTCCAGGTTTTTTCCAGGTCTTCCAGGTCATTAATTTAAAATATTTTCCTTCTTGCAACAAAAAATATTTATCAATTAAAAGAAGCATACACCAAGCAAATACTACTTCTTTAAGTCATTATAAACATGAATATACATACATACATATATATATATAAAGATGGTAAGCACGGTAAAAAAAAGGGATACTTACATAGTCAAATCTTGAGATAGGCGCACGAACTTCACAAAAACTAAAGAAAATTTGTATGTTTCGCAAATGCATTTTCAACTAGTAGGAAGGAAAATGAACAGAGCGGACAGGTGCGTGAGTGGTGTTAAGAAAAAGCCAGATTGTCAATGAAGCTGGGTGATAGCGTGGCCAGGTTATGGAGGCGGGAAAATGACTGGAAGTGTCGGAGAAAACACCAAGTCGAGAAGAAAGTGCAAAGTGTATATTTATATAATAAATCACAGCCATATTCAACCCACTTCTGGATGAGACCTCTCCCCGGAGGGAAGAGTTGGTCTACTGCTCCCACGCTGACCAGACGGGTTGGGAGAGGAGAGCCGAAGTTCTCACTGTGATTGCCACTGTTTCTTATTCACAGCAGCTCCCCAATTGTCCTCACGATGCTGGATCAACGAGCGCGCTACCTATATATATATATGTAATTATATATATATATATATATATATATATATGAACTAACCAAAATGTACGTTTTCGACAGATTTCAAACAAGAAAATAAAGCAGAATATTTTCTACCCGAAGGTAGTTGAGAAAATTATGCAGTAACAAACAAACCAATAGTAAATCTAAATGAATGATTCATATTTTTTAATAAAATTTCAACGAAAAATTAGTTCATATTAAAAATTAACGAGATATAATTTACCTTTCTGCATTCTGCAACTAACCTATACTCTTTAGTAAAACGTTTTTTACAAATACCCTAGAGTCCCGCTAATCCGAACACCTACACATTTTTAGTAGGCCTATGTCCTTGAGATTTTATAACGAACAGTACCGTACTTTAATTACAGAATGTAATTAAAACTGTACCCTGTACTTTGAGTTCATTTTCTTGTGCGTTGTATACAAAATACATGTTTTTACATAAAAAACTTTTCTTTTTCCCTCTTGAGTTGAAGTTAAAAATAATTTTGCATATTTTTCCTGGGATATGTTCGGTTTATCCAGATTTTCGGATTAGCGGGACCCTACTGTAAATAAAATGAGACTTTAAAATGCGCATTCAATAAGAGTTTAATTCATGTGCATGTAAAACCCAAGTTCGAAACACATTTTAATTCACATGGTCACATTCTACTGCATATTCTTCTTAATAGGGAATGGCCAGTTCTTTTATTTACAGAAATGCATCTATACCAACCATGCATTATTATAAGAAAACATTTTTCTTCTTGCAAACAACGTATGTTTATTTTATCAATTACCCGACTAATATAAAGTTGCCTAAACACAATAAATAAAATAAATTCTAATTCAATTGAATTTAACCCCAACTATTATGACACCTTTAAGTAGCGTTTTTATGAGGTCCTCTTTAAACATTTGCTTCAATATGAATTGGCGAGGTCCTTCGAAACGGCTCTCAATTCGTCTTCAGGCCGTCGTAGAGATGTAATTTAACTGTGTCTCGTATAGACGTAATTTAATTATGTCTGTAGGTTTTATTATTATTATATGCGAAATTTAATAAATATATATATGTAGAAAGATGTGTATTATTTACCGAAACACTTGATCCAACTACACACTTGAATTCAAGTGGGCGGCTGCGCCATTGGAAGAGCTGAGGTCCAATATTTGTCATGTGTAGGTAAAATGTATTTAGGCCATATTTACAACAAATTCCTGTTCGATTAAAAGAATTATGAAGCCAAGAATTATAAAAAATATTGTATGTACAGGTAATAGTATGTACAGTCCAATATATATATATATATGTATATACATATATATAGGGGTTGGACAAAAAAATCTAAAAACACGTCATACAGGACACGTAAGTGTGGCCCACCACTGTACACCACGTGTTGCGGTTGCCGATCGTGTTTTGTTTTCAATGTGTCATGTGGACCTTCCTCTTCCGTCAGCAGTACCCAGTTCACCTGTGAGTGTCGTGGTGTGCAAGTGGTGCGGTAAAATGGGCGACCTGACAGACTTCCAAAGAGGCATGATCGTTGGTGCCCGTCTGGTTGGAGCTTCAGTGACAACAGTGGCGACCATTGTGGGGATATCGACAGGCACTGTGTCCAATGTCACGAGGGCATACACAATGCATGGGCAAACAACGTCTGCAAAGCACAACAGTGGTCCTGTCCGATAGGGACAGGAGGGCATTAAAACGGATTGTAGCAGCTAAAAAGCAGATCACTGCAATGAAAATTACGTCTGAACTCAATTCCGGCCTACAGAACCCGGTTTCATCAAAAACAGTGCGACGGGAACTTCATAAAATGAAAATTCATGGCAGGGCCGCGATTGCCAAACTTCTGGTCACAGCAGTAAATGTGAAGCGGCGTATCCAGTGGTGCAAGGACCACAAGGAGTGGACGCTTGATCAGTGGAAACACGTAATGTATTCCGATGAATCGATCTACACCTTGTTTCCAACAACCGGTCGTGTTTACGTATGGAGAACACCGTCGCAGGCCTATGATCCAGACTGTCTGCGCCCAACTGTAAAGCATGGGGGTGGTTCTGTTACAGTATGGGCAGTGATATCGTGGTTTTCTGCAGGTCCCATCATAGCCCTGCATGGAATGATGAATGCTAAGGTGTATGAGGCCATTTTGGGGGACCAGGTTCTACCCATGGCCCACACATTGTTCCCGGATGGTGATGGCATCTACCAAGATGATTTGGCACCCTGTCACGCTGCAAAAACGGTGCAATCATGGTTTGAGGAGCATGACCAGGAGCTATCACACCTCTCCTGGGTCCCACAATCACCAGATCTGAACATCACTGAGCCATTGTGGTCTGTGTTAGAAAAGCGTGTTCGGTCTCATTACCCTCCACCATCATCCCTTAAGGAACTGGAGCATGTTTTGGAGGAAGAATGGTACAACATTCCACACACGACGATTCAGGAGCTGTATATGTCCATTCCACGTCGGATCCAAGCTGTTTTGGACGCAAAAGGAGGCCCCACACCATACTAGGTATGATTTTCACACTTTTTCAAACGTTTTAGATTTTTTTGTCCAACCCCTATATATATATATATATATATATATGGCAACGCCCTAGCCGAGTTGGTCTACCGGTTCCCGTAAGATCACCGAAGTCAAGCAGCTCTGGGCCTGGTCAGTGTTTGGATGGGTGACCGTTTCAGCACTCCAGATGGTGTTGCCTGTGCGGCGTCCACCCAGCGTCGTGAGGCCAATTGGGGGAGCTACCTGAATAAAGAGGTAGCGATCACAGTTGAGGGCTTCGGCTCTCCTTTCCCAACACGTCTGGTCAGCGTGGGAGCAGTAGACCACCTCCTCCCTCCGGGAGAGACCTCATCCAGCAGTGAATTGAATATGGCTGTGTATTATTATTATTATTTTATCTCTCTCTCTCTCTCTCACTCACTCACACATACACAGAAAAGAAACTACAAACGCACTTGAATTACATCTCAATGCGGCCTGAAGACAGAGCGAGAGACATTCCTAACCTATCGAATTCATATTGAAGCAGATACTTAAAAAGACGACATTAAAGACTTTACGGTGAGTCATAATAGTATTAATTGGGTCCTCTGTGCGTTTAAAATGGCTATGTTTGAATTCAAATATTTGACAAAACAAATATTGAAGTTAAGGTAATTTCAAAATTTAGTTTAATAGCAGATGCAAAGTACATAAGCACATTAGCCCAATTAGAATATAAAACAAAACATGCACGGTTAGAGTAGAGGATAAGAGAAAGATGAAATGAGGAGAAAACAAAAGCATCAATCAGAAAGAAATCTGAGATATCAGTTTGTGTACCCTCGGGTCGGCCACCTGTACTCACAAGAAGTCAGAGAGTTTCTGACAGCTTCTTATAAAAATAATTACTTTAAGTGCCTCATTCTTTGACCTTAAATTTACAAATTCAATGAAGTTTATTCTAAATGTTTATAGAGTTAAATTAATAAAGTGAAAATTTAAGTTAAAAATAATAAATTAAAAAATTCAAGGTTTCTGCTCGAATTCCATGTTTTTTTTTTCAGGTTTTCCACGTCCAAAATAAACTGCCAGGTTAGCAGACATCCTCAACAAAAGATACATGTATGCTGATAGGAAAAAATGACAAAACAAACATCCGCGACCATGATACAGACCAGCCTGGATGAAATGGAATGGAAGTAACCACATGCAACGTTTTTCACATACTAAATAACATTTGAAAAATACATGTAGTGTTTCAGTTAACAATTATTTTGTAATAATGGAAGAACAAGTAACGCACGTTGTTCACGTAATTTTTTAAAGTAACTAGTTATTTTTATTCTTGAATAACTTTTAAAGTAACTAAGCTAGTAGCTGTAATCACTGTGTAAACTTAAATCTTGCACATGAATATTAGTTGATATTTCTCTATATCCTGCTCTCTGGAATCTCAACCGCAAAACAATTGGATCTATCTTTTTCTTTCACACATCCATCGTTTGTTTATTGTTTGATTAGGAAATAATATCAATATGAAATGATTTCTTGTAAGCATACAATTTCTTTTACACTGTCTTGCAAAATATAATTAACAGGCAAAAAAAAAAATCTACACATAAGTTTAGTATCTAGTTAAAAATTTAAGGAAGTGAAGAAAAGTACTTTTAAAAAAGTATAAATGTGACAGCACTAGTAATTCAAGATTGTATCTCTTTGCTAGACTAATGTAAATCCAATATAACCACAACTCTGTCACAATAAACAGCCATGCACCGTTTTAACAATACTCACCTCATACAGTTCCAAAGAACACAAGGAAACCACAAAGCGACGCCAATTTCAACAACTCGAAAAACGATGTCATGCCAATTTCTACTGTACAAAGGAACTCTGAAATAAAAGTAATCAGAAGATAGATTTTCATCTAAATATAGGAACAGATCAACCTGAACCAACTACATTAGATAACTACTACAACAAAACAGATTTTAAAAATATTTGTAAATGAAATTTCCTTCGTGTTTTTCGTTGAAAAATATACGGAATTCATATATTATGTTTTCATTTTCATAAATTACATACTGAGTTTCGAATTAAGATAATCTTACTGAAGTTTAAGTTTTTTTTACCAACACCGTGGTCCGACGATAACGTTTGTGTAGATTTAATCATTTAATCCTCGTTTATGACAGTCATCTCGCCATCCCTAGCTGTTTACCCGTATTTCATTCAGTCACGCACAGCGCTCTCAAAGGATCGAGTTCATTTGAGCAAGAAGTTCGACTAGACTCGTGATCCAAGTAGTTAAGACGCGATCCCTGTGGTCATAACTCTACGTGACCATTGTTTCGTATGCACCTAATCCGACTCGGGTCAACCCGACCTGACTCGATTCGGCTGTACCAGAGCCCCACAATAATTTGAGTCAATATAGCGCAAACTGCGCGACCAAAGGAAAATGACTTCCACTCATATTATGGTTTCGACTAGTGTAGCCTGAGATTCGTAAGCATGTGAAACTTCGATGCTGTAATAGAAAAAATAACAAAATGATGTCACTTTCGAATCAAAAACTTTTCTGAGATTATAAGCTTCAGTTGCTGAGGTTTAATATCTAATTCTCTTACACGGAAGGGGGGGGGGGATGTAAAGAAATGTTCGTGATCTGGAATTATGGGTGAAGAAACTGATGAAGAATCTTACTCAACTCCAGACAGCAGATTTTTTTAAAAATCTTTCACCCTCGCCGCAGTCATACTGGAAGGTCGCTACCAGCTCATGTAGGCACTGAACTTGTGACAGAGGCAGGGCCAGCAATTTGTTCAAATTTTGGGGTGGGGGTGGAATGTGAAGAGAAATTCTTAATTTTAAACCTGTGCTGGGTGCATCTAAACACTATTTATTGACACGAAGCCTCGAGAAAATAACACAATTTCGTAGAGCTGTTACACGCCATAAACAATGAATCTAATACGAAACACAAACAAACTTTTAATATTCACGTGTTGAATAGTTCATTGTACTATATTTTAATTGTATAATATACTTTTGAAATCTTTATGAAAATACTTCAAAATTAAACGTAATTCGAAAAAATATTTCACCTCGAAATACATAACGGTTCTTGCTGTGTATACTAATGAAATAATACGCGCAAATTATCTAAAGTACATGAAAACTCAGAAAAAGAATACAACACAAATGTGGAGCTTATAATCAAAACGTCCCTTGTCCACAAAAGTGTAAAATTGAGATATTGCCATGATTTAGTCCATTTCATTATTTTCTAATACATTAGTAAAGTTTAATGAATCCAGAACGCCTGTAAAATCGTTAATTATCAAAAGAAATAAGCGTATAGTAACAGTAATTAACAGTACAAATTGAATATATTTTATCTTTCCCAAATCCTTTCTTGGTAAACTTAAAAAACTATTGTAAAATAAGAGTGTATGACAAGTTCTTTTTTTTGATTTCCCAACATTTATGGTTTTTGGACATGAGACGTTTTGAAAATAAGCTCCACAAATATAAATGATGGCAGCTACGAATGATTAGCATAATACTCGAAGATGCCTATTATGAATGTAAGATATCGTTTAATACTAAAGTAAACAACTTTGGTTCCAATGTAGACTTTTATTAGTATACAAACTGGTATGCACATTCGTAGTCCTGAAGTAGGTATGTGAAGCTTAGTAAACAAGTAGAAGCATTCTCTGTACATACGCGACTCCTGAGTATTCCTTGCAGATACACAAGACAATGAGATTATACGTAAACAATCGACAATTCCATATTAGTAAGATTTTGTACAGAGAACCTCAAGACGATAGACATTGTGCATCAGCTTAGCCAAGGTACCTACAAGTTGGTCATCTTAATAATCTGTCGCTATTCAATTACGTCATCCGGAAGATACTCAAATCCCTGATATTAAGCTTATCTTATGCTCGACGCTGAGTTTGTTGAAAAGTTAGATAGTTGTATAACCCAGAGAGAGGTTCTTACATTTCAAGTGGAATGTTATTTTCATACATTCTACGAGTGTTTGCTAATTGAGAGCATAAATAAAGACTCCGATAGTACATATTCACCGCGCCTACTTTTAGCGCAAGGTATAACCGTTTTGATACAAGCACTAGCGCTAGTAAATATGAGACACAGGCGTTGTATTCAATTAATAAGTATAAATAAAGAACAGCGTCGCTCCTTCGCAAGAAACACTAATTTACAGAATAAATTTGAAATGTAGGAGTACCTACTTTGAAAAGTACTTCAAAGTAGGTACTCCTCTTCACGCTCACGGAGATGAGTACTTGCGAACAAAGGACATTCCTTGTTAAGATAAGATAAAATGAATTTTATGGACGGAAACAGCACTATGGGATATTCCCTGTCACTCGCTCTAGTTCAGTAAATATTAGAAATATATGAGTTTCAATTTCTCACGATGTTTGCTGGTATTCGGTAGCTATTTTGTTCCTATTTTGAATTTGCTTACTAGTCAGCAACTCAGAATTCGTAAACTCATTAAAAGTAGTAGCATAGTTGCTTCAACTCTATGTATAACTCACGACAGATGACGTCATTTTGCTTTTGCCAATCAAAAGTGTTTCTTCATTGCAGAACCCCTACATTCTAACAATTTTCAATACTAAAAAAAAAAAAAAAAAAAAAAAAAAAAAAAAAAAAAAAAAAAAAAACTAACACGAATTAAGATGTGTTACATTTAAAATCTCTAGAATCCAAAACCTAGCTTACAATAGGTCAATAGGTCTATCCTTTAGTGGAATTGTCCATTATATATAGCGAATTCCCATCTTTTCTTGTTCCACACAGAGTTTGCCAAGGTGGACCCAGACCCCATAAAACCCAGTGGGTTTTTCCGGGTTGAGCCCACTTGAAAACCACCACTTCAAAAACCCAGTGGAATTTTTCATTAATTTTTGGTTTCTAAATGATTATTTAAATGAGTGCATTTCACAGAAGTGCATAATAATGAAAACCATTGCATTTTAGAGTGCAATCACGACAGTCATTATAACTCTAAAATAATAATGCTATCTAAAATCTAACACTTTGCCATTGTGATATTGAAATACAAGGGAGTATTAGTGTTTAGTCAGAGTCTTTGTAAAGGTTCGCCTTGTTCATTCTAGCGTTCGCCTGGTGAAACTGAGGGGAAACCCTGGAAAACCTCAGAATATTTGGCCATGGGGTTCGAACCCACTGCGAACCGCAATCCGTGACTTTACCGCCTGGACCACACAGAATGCCTACTTCGTCTGTTGTATGGGTTCGTGTTTCGGACGGCTAAATGACACTGGGAAAGTTGAGCAGCAATTCAGGACCTTGGTGGCTCAGTAGTAGAGCGCTTACTTCTGGTGCGTGCGGTACTTGGTTCGATCCAAACATATGCCATGTGGGCTTTGTGGTGAATAAGCACCGTATGCATGGGATTTTCCCGTTTCCACCAATTTTCCCACCATCATATATTCGGCATGATCCAAATTTCCCTTTATAAAGGCCTTCCATTTTTTTTAAAATCAGATCCTGCTCAGGTGGATCAGTGAGACCATCGTGAATAGGATTCTCCCTAATTTCCCTCAGTCTCACCTGTGAATGGCGGAATGCCGGGACCTATAATTATCTAGTGCACATACCTTGAAGCAGAGGTGTTGAACCTCGCGAGGTCGAGCCTGAGTGAGAACGAGGTAGAAATTCGATCTAGAGGTTGAGGTTGGGTGAGGTCGAGGTCGAGGTCGAAGTCCGATCGCGAGGTCGAGGATGAAGTTCCTTCACGACGTCGAGGTTGAAATTTGATCTCGATGTCGAAGTTTAAAACAGAACAAAAGAGGGATCGAGTTCTAGTGGTTATGGTCACTGAACCAGCTTTTGCGGGAGAGCTGATAGCGTTATTGGACTGAAGTTATTTATGTATGCAATAAAAGATGTAAATAATAAAAGTAGAAAGAGAATTAAGGGTATACGAAAGTATGTAGTAGAGCAAGATCTTACATTTGATGACTTTAAACAGTGTTTACGAGAGGAGATGAAAAGGAGAGTACAAAAGGAAATCAGATCAGAGAAACATGACATATTCACTGAACAACTAAACGAAACAGCCCTTGACTCACATGATGATAAGCGTTGCATCTGTTTGCAACATCCATAATTACAGTATGGAACAGTATGCGATCAATGTACGTAAACTTATTGTTACTCTGATCGAATTTGGTTCTCCTTTCATGTTAATAAGATCTTTTAAGTCTTTAAATTCATAAGTCTACGAGTCTTGTATATGTATCTAGAATGTAGTAACTAACTACACGGCTTACGGTACTCACATGTTCATTACCGCAATAACAAATGTTCACCACAGGATTCTATTCTAAGCAATATCAAACCCTTGCAATTCACCAACGCCAGCTTCTTCTGCCGCAATGCACGGTACACCCTTTGCAACTGCTGTGAGTAGTGGTCAGCACTGATGGTCTGACTAGGTGGAAGGAGCTCATAATGCACCGCTTGGCGACAAGTTTATCATAGAGAACAGAGGTGGTCTTGAGGTGTGAAGAACAGGGTCACGTGGCAGTAACCGGTACGCTTGGGAGTCATAGAGGACCCACTTTTCGTCATCAGTGAGCAAGCGATCAAATATGGGTGTGTTTAGATGTCGAATGAGTAACAATAAACAGGATGTCACTCGTTTTTCTCTGTTGGATGCCAACAATGTGTGGGATATCCACTTGTTTAATCAGTATGACTTCCATATCCCATGCAGGTGCAGATTGACTGTTTCAGCGGAAACATGGAACCTTTCTGCAACTTCATTACACGTCAGAACACGATGGTTGCTTTTAGGGACTTGTTATCCAACACATGTGGATTTTGAATGCAATAATTAGTGTCTAATGAGTTAGAACGAAATGCTATGTCTTGTCCTGAAGTTCGAATTACATCTCCAAGTTGTTGCGCGGTTTGCAAACTTTTCCATTGCAAGTTCTTTTCTTCGTCATCTGTATCTTTCTCAATGTCTTCCGTCTGTTCAAGTCTGGAGAACATGTCGGCCGGATGTTGGCTACCGCCGCGGTGCCGCAGTTCAAAATTATATTCGCTAATGAAGAGTTTGACGCGCGTAAACTTCCCGATTATGTCGGGCTGGTTTTGTAAATTTACTAGTTCGCGACTGTGTGTGTATAATACAAATTGTCTGGCCTAAATATAATAACGGAAGCGTCTCAAAACATCGGAAAGAGCCGCTAATTCCTTGCACCAAGTGCTGATACGGCGTTCCGTTTTAGAGAGGCGTCTTGAACAATAAGACACTATTTTTTCTTGACCAAGTTCAGGGCCAAAATTCGTCCGCCTTCGATATATTTGATGCATAACTATAGACATGTATTTCTAGGTTTTCAACAAAATGAATTACAACAGGTGCGTTCAAAATATCTTTTTTAACTGAATAAATACTTTATCTAATTCTTTATATGTTGGCGTATGAACGAACAGACGCCGAGGAAAGACCGTTTCGTTGTGGGTCTTTCAAAGTTTTTAATTTTCTTGGCAATTTTAGGGGATATAGCAATGCTCTTCACACTCACTTTGAACCCAAGAACGTTCAATTCAGAAAAGAAGAAGTGACATTTGTGTGGGGCCAATCTAAAGTTATGCCTTCTTAATCTTTTGAAAAGTTTTTCAAGTGTTTCCAAATGTTGTTTTGTCGTATAGTCGCTGAGAACAAAATCATCGGCAAATGATGTTACAGAAGATGGTAAACCTTGTAATAAAATCCTTACGATCGACAGCTCCTGGCTGGACGTGAGATGACCCATTGCACATTTTTTTTAATTGGAATGTCTTCCTAGTGTGTGGGACTTCGAAGCCCATACACTTCCAACTAGTGGGATGTAATTTGATCTGGTAATAGGATGCAGATATGTCTAAAGTTGAGATCAGAGCTTTGCGTCGAAGACTATTCAAAACATCTTCGGTACTTTGAAAAGGTATTGAAAGATATTTAGTGTAAGTATTACAGGCCATTAAATTTAGTACTATGCGAAAGTCATTAGTGCTAGGTTTCTTAACTAAAAGCATCGGGGATCAGTATTCGCTTGTATCCGTTTTTTAAATTATATCTGCCTAATTAACTCTTGCAATTGCTTATTCAATTGTTCACGTAGAGCCAATGTAACGGGCGGACTTCTACGATGAAAGGTTGCGGATTTATGTATACGAATCCTATGAACATAACCCTCAATCGAAGCTATGTCACTTGGAAAGTATGAAAATGTATCTCGATATTGGTATAAAAGCTTGGAGATTAGGTCCTTAATTTTTGCATCCAAGTTTGAGTTAATATCAAAGGCTGGTATGTCGAAATATTCCTCAGTCAATTTCAATCCTTCCTCTATTTCTTTCTTTGTACGATATCTGTAGACATCGTCAGGATCATCGTCTTTTTGTTCCTGAATTTTAAAGATGATCTCTTCTAGAGTTTTTTCAGTGTGTGCTACTGGGATATCTTTTTTTATTTAAAAAAATCTTTTTTGCTGTTGGATTAATAACGAGAATAGTGCAATCATTTACAGGCATTTTTAATGATAAATCTCTAAGCCCACATTTATCACGTAATGACTGTAGTAAACGAACATATAAAAATGCTGACTGCTGTTTTTCCTTCAAGTTATTTAAGCTAATAGGAAGAAAAAAGTAGCATCTTGCAGGAATTGTAATATAATTAGAAATGAATACATCAGCAGTTGTTTACTCCTTGGTTAATAAAAGCTTGTGAAATTGAACACCTGTCACTTCCTTGATACGCAAATGAGGTTTTTTCTCGGCCTTTTATAGAAAGAAATAACGTTTTGTAAATCCAATTTTGCTTGAAGACGTTTTAACAGGTCCTGACCTATTAATGGATTTATGTCCTTTTGTTCAATACTACGAAAGTCATTTGGACTAATTTCCCATCGATACCTTTTACGCTCGTTGCGTAAGGTATCAAAGTACAGTTCTTTGGTAATTGGTTTTAGACAATATCGAAATTGTGCTGGCTGAGTCTATTGTTGTTATTGCTTCCTCGTTCACCTGCATCTGAATTAAAGATTTGTTCTCTTCCGTGTCGTACTTAATTTCTCCATTTTTCTTGGGAACGTTTTGACTAGCAAAATGGAGGTCGTAGATTCAGCTGCCTCAGGTCTTTTTTTCTTTTGCTTAGCCTTCTTTTGCGAGGTAGATACTGGATCATTGGATTGGATTTTAATTATCGTCAACCTCGGGTTCTTCTTGAATTCTTGCACCCCGGCGGACTTACTCGTTTCCCTACTGTGTCTCCTTCTTGTTCTTATGCCAGCAGTCTTGGGCGGCGTGACCTCTTAAAGCAGACTGCGCACACGGACAGTGTCTGGTTAATTTCTCTCCTTGTTACCATTTTGTTTGTTGTACTGTTTTCCATTTTTGTCCCCTTTCTTTTTGTAGTATCTTTGGTTTGCTTTGTTGCCATAGTCTTGTTTCTGGTAGGCGTTATTCTTTATTACCATCATAGATAGTTCGGCAAATTTATTAGTTATGATTTCCAAATTATTTTGGTTCGAGTTAAGTTTAACTTGTTCAACTGGATATACAGAGGTATCTATAATGTGTTTACAGGAGTTTGGCCAGGGGGAACAGTTTGATTACTGTAGAATGATAGGTTGGGGTATAGTTTGGTTGTCTTGAGACTGTTTCATGTGGTAAAGAGGTACTTGTCCTGGTGGTTCGGGCTCCCCTTTCCGGAAACCTATTATTGGCTCTTGAGTTGTCAAAGGAGGTAAAGTCTGTGTGCTGGTACAATGTTGATATTGATTTTGGGAATACATTTGAAAGTTTGATTGTTGTAGACTAGGATTGTGAAGAAATGGTGTTTGGCTTGCAGTTTGTTGGCAATATGCATCTATAGGCTACTCATCCTTCTGCTGAATCATGTTGATTTCCATCTCGGCCTTATATAATGGAATTTTGGGTCTTTAGAGGCCTGAGAGTTTATCCTTTAGTTGATTGTAGGTTGTTTCCGTTAATATGTTCTGAGACAGGAGTTGAAAAACCAAATCTAATGCTGTATCTTGCAGGTACATTGGTAATAATTCTACTTTCTTTCCGCCATCCCATTACTCTAATCGTTCAAACAGCATAAAAAATCTATCAGGGTCCTCGTTTATGTGCCCAGAAAATTTAGTCAAGTGAGTATAATTAAAGGAAAGTATATTTGTTATATTTTCGTTGTCGTTATTGTTGCTATTTAAATCTGAGTCAGAATGCCTTGTACTACCGCCTAATCTAGTATTTACTGGTATTTAGTTCATAAAAAACTTTTGAAAAAAAGAAATTTTACCTAAATTTTTATCTTAGCCATTTTCAATATTTCCCTACCTTTTCAAGTATTTAATGTACAACAATTGCCTAACACGATCTACGTTTACACACGTAACTGTTGCACGTTCGTGAAATCGTTCTGGTTTTTTGGGCTTTGTGCTCTTTGTTGGCACTATAATTTATTTCCACGCACACAGTGTGGAGTCGATGCATCCACTACGTGATGTTCTATTGATTTATCTTAGGGTAAGTATTCACTTAAAGACTTTTGTCGACAGACACGCAGACAGGTCTGCCGACAGTCTTAGACTTTTCCACAAACCGACCGCGGTCAGTTTTACGACAGTCTTTGGATTTTCGTCTCCCGGCCGAGATGGAAGACACAGACAAAAGTCCTCTGATGTGGACGAAAAACAAGGGGAGAACTGTCTTCCACGGCTGAGTTTGGAGCTTTGCTACCCTCTTTCCACCCCCTACCAGGTAGCATAGCCACAGTCACTGCAAACAATACAACAAGAGCAAAGATTGTTTGTTGCGAAGATAAAAAGTGCCAAAACAGTTGAGGTTTTATATATTAACTATGGTGTTTATATCAATGTTTTGGAAATTATTGTAGTTTATTTATACAATTAAGAAAATTTTTGGTGTTATTTCCATATTAATATCATTTCACTTTTTTTTTTTTTTGCAATTGTTGCTTTCGTAAAATAAAACTATTCGTCCTATCAAGTATATATAAAAATAAAAAATCAGATATATTTGATCAACTATTTGATGGTCTCTCCCCGGAGGGAGGAGAGTAGTCTACTACTCCTACATCCACATTGAGCGCATAGGTTCAAAGTCAAATATATATATATATATATATATATATATATATATACACACACTTTTATATAAATATTGGATGGGTTCATAGATAACCAAGACTAATCCTTGGTCAGCCTTCATTTGTGATACTGAACCTTATTATATCTGAGATTTTTCGAACCATTACTCAACAATACACGTACAACGACTCGGCTTAGATTTCCTCATTACAAAAATACATTACGTGCAAATAAACCCTTTTTTCGCTTTAAACTTGTTAATTTTCTTAAATCAAATTCTGTATTACCAGGACTGGATCCAGGAAGAGGGGAGACGGCTTAAACTGGTGAACGTACATTCAAATTTATGTTCAGAATCATACTACTAAAATTCGAGTTAAACAACAAGTATTGCAGCAGATCAAAGATTTACTCAGTATCACATTCTGTACATCAACAATAAAAGCACCTCTTAAGTTAGTGCTATAAGACTACATTCTTAAAAATGTATTTTCATATAGCATTGTAATACCGGTATGTAGCAACATTTTGATGCTCGTCTTGATTAATTGAATTGTTATTTATATTCGAAACAAGGTGGTGATCTTCTAAGGACGGGACCTACAGTTTTAGGTGAAGTGTACTCCAACCCACTCTATTCAAGACACCCAGACAGAAATTGAACCGTGACCACGCACACATAAAACGAGCGTGTTAACCTGTATTATTCGCAAAGAAATCTGCCTTTCCGCCTAGAAGACAAGGAGTAACTTTGTTTATGTACTATTAACGATTTGCCGGAAATTTTAAGTGAATCAAAGTGTCTGTTATTTGCAGATGACACAATTATATTCAAGAAGGGATCCACACTTGATTTAGTGCAAAAGGCAATTAATAACGATTTAGGAAAATTAGACCAATGGTTCAAAATTAATAAATTAACGTTGAATATCGCAAAAGAAAAAAAAAAGTGTGTATATCAGGAACATTCATAAAACAGAAAATATTAAATACTATCCGATTTCTATCAATTCCGACATACTCACAGTTTCAAATACAAAGTATCTAGGTACATGGTTCGATGAACATTTCACATGGGAAAAACACTTCACAGAAATAAGCAAAAAAGCGTCACTACACATTGGTTTACTCTTCAAAATTTCTCGGATGTTTCCCGAAAATGTAACTAAGATTATGCTTTTGTACACCCGTACCTTTCGTATAGCATTGAATCATGGTATGGGAACTTAAGTAAACAATACAAGAGAAAATTATTTGCATTGCAAAAGAGAGCAATTAGAATAATCAAAGGTGCAGACTATCTGGCGCATACGCGTCCTCTATTTGAAGAGCTTCAAATAAAGACGCTAGAGAAACTTTATTCATATAGAAAAAGTTGCCTAATGTACAGGATACTCAATAACAATGTTACTTTATTATCGTCCCGAGTAACAGCTTTAACACACCCTATAAGAACAAGAGCAATAACAAACAATCAGTTAACAATACCTAGACCACGTTTGAACTATGGATTGCGAAGCCTCACATTTAGTAGTATTAGTTTGGAATTCCTTACCCTCGAACATAAGAACAGCAACAACTTATAAAGCGTTCAAAAAACAACTGAACAACTTTCTACAACAAAACCAAACGGAATTGTAAAAACAGTACATTTTCTTTAGTATACTGTCATGCAATTTTTATATAATTATAATCTTCAGAGATGTTTACATTTAATTATTTAACCAACTTATTTGTAGTTTTTGTATAATCATTCATATCATTACATTATTATATAACCACTGTATATTTTTTTCGCCATTTTTGTAAGAAATTAACAATTATTGAGAGGAGGAACCATAAACAGCATTTGCTCGGTTCCACCTAAATTTATGTAATCTGTAAATTCTATACTATTATTAATAAAATGTATCTGTATCTATGTATCCGTATCTATCTTCCGTGCTTAATCTTTTCTGTTCATAGTGGATAGTGGTGAAAGTTTAATTCATTCCTGAAAAAAAAGGTACCATACTTTCTTTTTAAATTTACTCTCTCACTCTGAAAGTACGTATAGGGTAATTAAAGTCCATTACAGCGAAAAACTCTATGCAAGGTTCATGAACCCCTCCTCCGATAATACTGGATCCAACCCTGTGTATTATGCTTGCTTATTTCTCCAATTTATACTCAAACTCAACACTAATCTCCAATTTAAGTTTCCTCAATAAGTTCGCTGAATGTTCGTTACCCCTTTTAAATAACTTCCGTATCCAATATCGTTTGCGTTTATATTACCTGTTAGACTAGATAACCCAATAGTTGGCACAAACACTCGCGAAAGCCACTGCTTCCGTCATGATCCCACACCAAAACAAGACTGAAGTGTGGACGCTAAACGTTAGTCGTGACAGATTACCGTCGACAGACTATCGTCGCCAGATATATGTCGCAGGACGGACGTCCGCGGCAGTCCTTTGGCTTTAGGACGGAAGTCTTCAAGTGAATACTAGGCCTTATGGAGTACCTGAGGTAGAGCTAACAGGTACTCGGGATTGTCTTTTTAGCTCTCAACCAGTTTATTATGAAATGAGATAGTTTAACAAAAAGAGTGTCCCGTAGGAGACTAATTACAAGGATAAATGTTTGATGTAGACGTCTTCTTCTTTGGGTGTCTTCTCCAAAGAGAGGTCTAGGATGAAGTGCCGTATCAGAAGCGATGCCTTCTGTGTACGTAAGGAAGAGACCGAAAGCGAAGCCTTCTGTGTGTCTGGGATGTACCAGAAGCGATGCCTTCTGTGTATGCGACGTTTGTTCCAGAAGCGATGCCTTCTGTAAACTAAGGTAGTGATTAGTTAGGCTGAGTACATATCAGAAGCGATGCCTTCTGTATATGAGGGACAATACCAGAAGCGATGCTTTCTGTGTATCAGGATGTTCCAGAAGCGATGCCTTCTGTGAATAGGTAAGGAGGAGAGGAGTTCATCATCCAGGAGTAAGTGATACTCTAAAACAGGCGCATCGTGGTTTTACAGTCTTCTTTGGGTGCTGTCCTCCAGGTCCCTCCTTCGACGACTCAAACTTCCTCTACATGTTGATATCAGCTCCATCTGATGTGTTCATGTAGAGTTGGTCTTGTCGTCTGCGATTGTGTCACTCACTTATTTGTTATTGTTGCCACACATGTTATACATGTTTATTTACAAACACAGCCATACTGTTTACAAAATATACACGTGTGAGCTAATACAAAGGATATTACAATATTCAAATTGAACTAAAGAATCTACAGAGATGGTGAGTAGTCTCCGCACTGAGTTAACTAGTTTACAGGAAGCTATCGCAAAGTTAAAGAAAAAGTTAGAGGGAGTCGAACGATGGAAAGTATAGAAAAAAATCGATCATTTCTTTATAATCGAGTGACGTTTATGTTATTACGAATCGAATGCTGTTACGTTTAACGATTAATTGATGTACGTATGTTACGTCTAACATTTATTACAATATAGTCTTTTATAATGTCAAAGTGAAGATCGAATAATATTGAATTACAAAATCTCTTAGCGAAACGCTTTAAAGAATGGAAAGAGAGTCACCATAGCTATTATTAAAAACAATAACGACAAGAGAAACCATTAATCGAGACGATTGAGAGCTTAGGAAAAGAAATTAAAGGAGTAACCGATAACAATACAAATCTAATTACAGAACGTATACCTGTAACAAAATATAAATAACTATCCACCAACACAATCGGAAACCTCATTTAAAAAACAGTTATTTGCTTCGCCTAAGGCACTGCCTGAGACTAAATAAACAAAAGATGATTATGATGACAAAGAAATTCAATTACGTCCATTAGCGAGTCCCTACTTGAGTACTAGTAGATCGGATAAAGATGAAGTGTTTGGTTTATATTCTATTGATATAGATGCATTAGTGCAGTGGAAAATTGGAAGTTACAATGTTTAGTTTGATACTGATGATTTAATTATATATAGTGAGAGTAAGATCGCACATGATCTATCGACTCCTATCTATGAAAAATTTAAAGGAACACTAGGCTTATGGGGAGTTAATAACTCGTATGCAACCAATATGTTTAACTGATGAAGATTATGAAACTTATAAGATTTTAAAAACGACGAATGTTTTATATCAAAATCATGATCCATCACAGAATAGATAAAGATAAAATGAATTGTATGGGCGGTAACAGCACTATGCCTTATGCCCTTCCCGATCAAAGAACAGAGTGAAATCAAACTCCAGTGATAAGTATAAGGCATTAATTGAACCTATTTGGCTTGAACTTAAAACTAAAGGTGAGGGTTTGACAGGAAGGAAGCAAGGAAAGGGGATTAAGCGATATACAAGCATGCCGCAACAGTTTATTTGGATGGATGATGTTAGAAAGTTAGTAGACAGATTATTAGTTATAGCAGATGAAGAAGCAGCAAGAAAGAACTTTTATAATGAGAAAGTGGCCATAATGAATATGATTTCGTCTCGTTTATCTAATTTCATTGTTTCGAATCCAAAGGGATTAGGATACCTCATAAAGATCATTCATATACTTCCACCAACATTTTGGCAAACTATTGAAGGTACGGGCTTAGTGAACGATATTATTAATAAATTGCCCTTCAAAGTACACCTCCCGGGCTGTGAATTCTGTGGGCCTGGTACACGTTTAGATGAAAGATTAGCGAGAGGTGATCGAAGTATAAATAGATTGGATCAACCATGTCGAGAGCATGGTATTGCATATAATTATAAAGATCTAACACACAGCTATAGAGGTAATCAAGACTTTAAAGTTTAAAGCTTTTGATAAAGTTGTTAGGAAAGTTGCTGGTTGGTAGTAGCTTATTTATTAGATGGTTGTACTAAAGTGTCCTTAAGTTATTGTTTTAGCAAAGAACTTCCAACAACTACTGCCAACATATTTGAAAATATATATAGTTCATACGTACCAACTATGCTCATCCAACTACTACCATAGATGAGGTAAATAATGCTCTCAAGTCCTTGTTTCAACACCATTCTCATTATCAAACGTTTACTAGGATCAACTGTTTCTTATTTCTAATCTTTGAAATAACAAATTAGGAACAACTAAGTTAATTCTCATTGAACCTGATACATCCAAATCAGTATCTACTTATTACATTGAACATGCAGTCAACTAATGCTTTTCATGAGTTTGTGCTTCTATAAACACTCATTCTCATGTAACATCAAATCTAACATTACGTTCATGCTTTAACTAAAGTGCAATATAGATATTCCTATGCACTGACTGGAATGTCCATCAAAATATTCCATACATGAGTTATATACTATTTCGGAATAATTTCCAAAAGACAAATCATCTGATGTTTCACAAATAAATAGAAATAACCGACCAGCTATTTGTAAATACTACCTGACCAAATTATTGCTTCTAATAATTAGAAATTCATCTATCATCCATTACATACGTAACTGCTGTATCTCACATATGATATTCGATCTAAACATACTTCTAGTTAGTCTTTAGAACACAACTAAATCTTCATAGTTTGTTTTCATCAACACAACACAATCTAACTTCAAAATCTGTTAAGAACCAGTTAATTTTCAGAAATATTTCATTTTCCATTGTTTCATTAAAATTCCAACAATGCATGCATGATGAATTAATTAAATAAAATGAAACTGCTCTTCAATACTTAAACAATAGAATTACAGAAATTCATTAAATCCTTCTTTAGCCATTTCTAACATTTTACCCTCTCTAAAAAAAAAATGAATACAAGTCTGTATAAGAATAAAGTATATCTGTCTGAAGAACAATTAAGTATATCCATCACACCGATGTTATGGTTATGGTTCACAGATTGCACACACCTCGGCACTGGAGCTCAATTTTCTGTCTGAACCTTTCGGGAGATTTAATATAAGAAATTCAAAGGATGACGCTTTCCGACGCACCAGCCTTCGCGAGAATAACTCTCTCCACTCCTGGATCAGCACAGAAGCACAAAAGTATATTACCACAATGATTAAAGCAAATATTTCCTATGATAGTTTCCAGGCGCCAGCTGATCAACAAAGCAAAATTTTTAACTAATGCAATCTCAACAGGTTCATAGCGCTCCCCTTACAATTCTGTGTGTATGCAATCCCGCCAAGCACATATTCGTTTACCTAACGGATTCCCTGATTCAATACTTCACGAATCAAGGCAGGGTTTCATCAGAATCATTACCAGAGAGATGAAAATAGTACTTTCTCGCTGCATATATTAAAATTTCACGATACCAATTAGTACTAGTGAGGGCCTTGGATCAGATTAATACTAATCAAAAGCAATGTTTAACAGTAGAATATTATACGTTTATTTTATTTTGAATTTTCTCCTCGCAAAGCCTTGAAGTAATATTACGTGTCTTTGAAAGAATCTCTAATTTTATCTTTTCACCACCCAAATTTCAGTCAATCCGCTCCCTCAACCCAGTGCGACGACAATAGTCACACCAAGTTTAAACGTCTATCCAGACACCGACAATAGGTGTCTGGCAAGTTTGAGAAACGGCAATAGTTTCTCACGCAACCTAAATGCAAAGACGACAATAGTCTCTGGGAGCCTAATTGAATTTATCTCTTCTTCTCTCTCGCAGGCTGCCTACACCAATTTGGTGGTCGCCCTGGTCACACTACACACCTGGGCCTACTGAAGTCTTGGTGCGCGCAGACTGAGCGGGGCATATATTGACAATCATCTTTTCTCATAGCAAAACTATCTAAGCTCAAAGCTTTTCTCATAGCAAAACTATCTAAGCTCAAAGAAACAATCAAGAAAAATCTCTATTTCCTCTCCGTTAATTTCTCCTTGAGGACAGAGGGTTGGTAATATAATGTTTTCTTTCCCCACGGAAAATCTGCAATCGATTCTCTGTGCTAACTTAAAAGGGCAGTCAGGGTTTTGTCTATATTTAACAGCAAAGCACTTCTCCCAGTCTACAATAGACCAGAATAGTGTCCCTTCCCATTACAAGTTACTTTCAAAAAACAAATGTAATTCTTCCCAATCATTTCACAGTTTACTTAATGTTAGCAATGTCCATTTGGGCCATTCGGAGAGATTCAAAATTTACTCCCACTCAGACTTCGGCAATAGAAGTCCGCGCAACAAACTTTAAGGGTCACCTGGCAATTGTCTTATTGAGTTGAAATCGCACTTCCCTGACGGCAATAGTCGTGAAAGCGCTCCACCCTTAAGAATCAGATTTCATCAAAATTGGTTTAGTTATTACCCAGTTATATTTCGTTGCAAATAAATTTTTACTCTTAGCATTCTCGAAAAGCAAAGTTAATTTAAGTTACGTTGTACTTCAATCATTTCCCAAGTTTGAAATATTTTGTCTTAAATTTAAGCAACATTTAGATACGACCGACATTGAAATACATTTCGGGATTTGATCAAGTGAACTCCCACTCCAAAATCTTAGTCTACTCTTATGTACAGCTACCTTTGCCTCTAATCTGTACCGCTGGCCTCTCGCTGAACCAATGCCCGTCGCTGGCAATGTTAGTTACGTCCTCCTCTGCTATTCTCGTGAAAATGAAAGTTTCGGCCCCCGACCCTTGAGATATACACTTATATATCGCGGCCAATTTTCCTCCCTTCTACCTACAAGTTCAGGTTGGAAAACTAGCCCCCTGGATTCCCTCAACAGCAAAGTCATGGGAGAGGAAGTTATGACCTGCCGCTATTCTTTATCACAGAAACAGCAAGCGCGCGCGCGCGCGCGAGAGAGAGAGAGAGA
>JAGDQP010005124.1:2841-33605 GCA_022664845.1 Lepisma saccharinum | reverse complement strand
AGAAAGAAAGAAAGAAAGAAAGAAAGAAAGAAAGAAAGAAAGAAAGAAAGAAAGAAAGAAAGAAAGAAAGAAAGAAAGAAAGAAAGAAAGAAAGAAAGAAAGAAAGAAAGAAAGAAAGAAAGAAAGAAAGAAAGAAAGAAAGAAAGAAAGAAAGAAAGAAAGAAAGAAAGAAAGAAAAAGTTTACAGTGGTGAGCTGCCTTGCCGGCTGCTTTTCTGGCTGTGCTGAAAAATATCTTTCGAAATAAAATATACACTCAAATATTCATAATATAGGAAAATACGAAATGAATACATAATATATACATAATTAATTACAAGTACCAATATTTTCCCCTGCCGGGTTTGATATACATAACAATAATATTTTCACAATTTAATATCACAAATGAATAGATAGTAATAACATGAATAAATTATTTACAATAATTAATAATTTGCCTTTCGAATAACATAGTTAGAAAGCCCACTTTCTAACACCGAAAACGTTTGAGTGCAGTCTTTACTCGGTGTGAACGCCTTAAAGGTACTGTATCTTCCTTGCCATCTAATGACCGCTGCTCCTGATGTAAGGTCTGCTGTTGACTGTATCACTCTAGAATGCCGTTAATCCTCTACCCCTCTCTGCTGCTGATTTTTAACAATCAACACTCTACAATGTTGTTCACCCTGTCTCTCCACCAACCACCATGCATCCTCATCATTATTCCGGTCATTATGTTCCTCTTCATGTCATGTATAATCCTTGATGGTATTCTCTCTTAGACTCTTTTGAAATCTTCGTAATTGATGAATATGTCTTCTTCTTCGTCTTCTTCTCTGCCTAATTTTCAACTCCAAAAATTGTTCGAGTTGGCCGTTAAGAGTAAAAAGTAACAGATTCTAACTGTAAGTAGATATTTCAATCCACGGAACAATATAAAACACAATCTCATAAAGAAGAAGATAGTCTTTAATCTCAATCAATAGAATAGTGTATGAACTATTTTCTATGGCAATATTCTAGAATACATATCATAGCAACATGTACTTAGGTTAACTGTACCTGGTATAGATCTCATGCGATTAGGTTACGTAAGGTAGCATTCACAGATAAGTAAGATTAGATTTGTTTTCATAGATTAGCTTTCCCATTTAAGAAACAGATGTTTTATCATATAGATAAAGTTCTCTTCATATGGTACAGTATTCGGTTGTATTAGATACAATCTCATAAAACATTACATCTGATGCATGCACTAAAGAAAAGCTGTAGAAAAGATAGATATAACAAAACACCAACATAACGATATTTTACACATAGAAATCATAATAGTTTCATGCCACAATGTTAGTAATATAGAAATTAGCTATACACAGTCTAGCACATTACCAAGAAAGTACAACATAATAGTTCATTGTTCAAGCAAATATATTTACATTGTTGACCAGGTCATCAAACATGTCAAGCATCCGTACAAATATACATGAAATATATCTTCCATGATTACCTTATTCCTATGCCGGATAACCGCCCTATAAAACCATCAAACACTGAAGACCTGATTTCTTAGAAAGATCATCCATTAAATAGTTCACAATTCGATCCATAATTCATATCACACACAAGACACGAATATTCATTTCATCCATTATACAGAAGAATAACAGATGATTCTCGGTTTTCATTTTATAACCAAGATCATAAACAATCAAGTAGTATCTTCAAAATACTATTAAACCATTGGTAATAACGTCAGGCCATAGAGAAGATAACACGTAGAAAGTGCATTCTATTTCCAATTTCGACCATAGAGTAAGTAATCAATAGATTGTACCAACAAATATTAAAAGTATTCCAAATTCATTTCCATCAATTCACTCCTCCTCTCAAAAGAAAATTAGGTATTCTCAGTTCTACAAACTTTCTGTAACTGATAGATCTCTCTCTTCTAATACATCCACCAGTTTCGAAGTCCAACCATTATCTATCCAAAAAAATATATTTCAATCTATTAGTTTGAAATTGGGAGAGTGTACAAAATCTTCATAGCCGCATTGTGTGATTTCTGTTCTTTTCATCACTTTCTTACTTTTCTGTTCAAAATACTTCTGATAAAACATGTTTTCACGAGCTGCTTTTGATGCACCTTAGTCAGAAACAGTGTTAGTATGTGTTACTATTACTTTATCCGTAAGACATGTTTAATGATCATCATCAAAGTATTTTTTTCTCATTTTCCTCCTCGAGTTTCTGTGAATTAGTTGGTAAAACTTCTCCTTTATTAATGGTACTCATGTCAACCTGATGAATAGTTGAGTTTCTTTCTTTGATCTGAGTCGGCCTTTAATTATTTTGCAAGCTCAATGTTTGTATGCTTTTATCCTCAACCCTAGAAGTGATGGTCTGCACATACTTTGTTTTTCTACTGTTAGTCATAGTTTGAGAAAACTTGTCCTGTTTATCTCCTATTTTTACGCTGTCAGACCTATTAGTTGGAATCTTTAAATTGTTGTTATTTAAATCTAGCTGTTTAATTAACTTAACTTGTAAATAATGTTCATTCACATTTAAAGCAAAATCAATTTCCGTACTGTGTGTAGGTAATTCATCATTAACTGTTAAAGATTGTACTTCAGTTATAATCTGTGTTTCATCCCTGTTCCTTAATCTAGAAGAACAACAACATCGAACCCAGTGTGATTTTCTTTTACACGAAAACAAATAGTATTAAATGCTGGATATTTCCTCGGAAATCTATAGTGTAAATCACAGCGGCTGCACACTCGTTTAAGGTGTATTTGCTTATATTGTCTTGGATTTCTACTTATACAAGAAGTATGTACCGTTTCAGTTCCATTTAGTGCCACTGAAAAGATATTACTATTATTATCCCCCGGAATATCAACTGGACCTATATGTGTTTTCGGCATCGACGAAATCGTAATTATTGCTAGATTTTAATTTACATTTGGTACTCAATAAAATAGTTTGGTAATTGATGTTATCTAACATAATAATAAATTGATCTAGCACCATCTTATCATACCAAGGAAGTTTTGTCCAAATTCGCAAAAAGATGCAAATTTTTTAAGTTTTGCTACAAACTCAAAATATGACTGTTTCGGATCCTGTTTTAACAGGAAAAATTGCTCTCTTCTTATCTTCAACAAATTGTGTCATTTTATACGATATCAGCGAGTTTACTGAGTATATTTTCCCAATAAACCAACTATATGCTATTAATGCCACCAGCTTTACTTTTAGCCAATAAATCCAAAAAACTGATCTCACAGCCAATTTTCCTAAACCAAATATTCGACTAAGTTACCGTTCATAATATGTTGCCAAAGATTAATGTAGGTTCGAAATTCCCAATTCCGAATCGCCAAATTGTCAGTAGCTTGAGTATTAGATGGTTGTTCTAAAGTGTCCTTAAGTTATTGTTTTAGAAAAGAACTTCCAACAACTACGGCCAACACATTTGAAAAGATATATAGTTCATACGTACTAACTATGCTCATCCAACTACTACCATAGATAAGGGAAATATTGCTCTCAAGTCCTTGTTTCAACACCATTCTCATTATCAAACGTTTACTAGGATCAACTGTTTCTTATTTTTAATCTTAGAAATAACAACTAGGAACAACTAAGTTAATTCTCATTGAACTTGATATATCCAAATCAATATCTACTTATCACATTGAACATGCAGTCAACTAATGCTTTTCATCACTAGTTTAGGTGAAAAGTTAGCTTCATTGGGAGTAGCAATGGCAATGAATACAAAACGAAAAATGGGATGGGGGTTATAATACTTGCTTTGGGTCTTAATAATGGGTTAAACACACGACGGAGGTGCATTCTTCTTTGTAGGTTTTTCATATATAATAGTTTCGTTTATGATAAAGGCCAAAGGTGTAGCATTTCATATTCCATCCCATGAATTAAAATCATTAAACATTAATGACATTTTAAATAAATCACAACTTGTAAAGTAGCAAAGATGCTTGAAGAAGGGGGAAAATATGAGTCTGACATTAAGCCTAGCGCAGTTAAAGAAACTTCGTAATCAACCAAAAACTACTAGTTTCATATTTACAATTCCTGCTATTCTTGTTGCATTAGGAGCTGTTGGGAGTCTTGCAGGTGGTTCAGCAGCTATAACTAAGGCAGTAATAGATGCAAAGAAAAATAAACAAGAGCTAGAAGAACAAAAACGACATAATGAAGTTATTGAGTGATCAATTCTACCTAGAGGAAACGGAGAAAGAAGAAACTAATAGAAAAAAAAATGCTCATCAATTATGATATCGAACGTATAGCTAAAGAATTAAATATAAAACATTTCAGTGGTGTATTCATGTCGGACAATCTTCTATCTACACCACTATGAAACAAGAATGTGCTGTTGTTAACTTAGATAAATCAATCAATACCGGAACGCATTGGATATGTTATTGGTATGAAAATAATAAAGCATATATATTCGATTCATTTGAAGGAGTGCCTCCCAAGTCTTTGATTGAATATTTGAAACCTAGTATAATACAATAATTGAATATAATAGTGATCGAATTCAACGTTTTGATGATGTGATCATTTGTGTATTAAACTATTAGAAAGTTCTTATCTGATGGATATAATTTTCGTCAAGCCACTGAAAGATTGAAACTTCATTACTTAATGATATTAAATAGTTTATTGTTTAAAATGATTGTGTTGCATCTATCAGTGACTACACCAAAGCTTCGATGGAATCTTCATAATGAGATTGATAATCAAAACTATAATTTGAAGGGACTGATTGGATGGATTCTATAGTATGTATCTAATACCAAATGTAACGGAAAACAATAATACCTACTTCCATAAAGGAGAGAAACATAATATACCACCAGGGCAGTATAATGCATCAACATTAGAAACAACACTACCCAAAGAGGTGCTTCTCAATGAAAATCATGTGACACATCGCATGCAAGTTACACCATTTGCACAAAACTTTAATGTTGGAACCATTGATAAGTTGTTAGGTTTTAAAAATAATACCGATCTCAAATCATAAAACACTCATGTGGGGCAGTTTCTTCCCAAGTTATTGAAACATTTAATATACACTATAACCTAGCAAGAAGCATGATTATAGCAGATGGCAAATATAAACATAAAGAAACAAATATTATCGCCACATTTAAACCATTATTGGAACCAATTGCTTATGAACCATAATATCCATTATTTTTTCCTATTTAACAGAGTCATATACGCTCTATAAAAATAAGTGTTACTAATGAATGACATGAACCAGTTAGTTTTGGTGTTGCGATAACACGCGCGATTCTTATGATCAGAGATGATTCTTAAATATTCTTCTGAATATAATATAGTCTAGTTTTATTAATGATGGAGTTTATTGAGAGCTATGAATATCAATCGTTCCCACTGAATCGTCGTATATTCAACAATTTAAATGAACCAAATAAGGATATTGAGTTCGATATACACGTTCGTAATGGCTATGTGCACCCCCATTACTCTGATCTATATATAAAGTTTGAAGTTATTGGCAGGGATGCTGGAGGAACTTTTACTGCGGGATCAAATATTAACTTGATAGATAATTTTGTCCCATATTTATTTTCTCAGGTAGAGATAAGAAAGTATGGCACTGTTATTGATAGAAACGATTATCCAGGGATCACTTCAACTGCTATTGCTACATGTCGATTCTCAAAACCAGAGCTTGAATATTCTAAGTCAGGTGGATTAATTAGTGATGAGAAGCTTCCACGGAAAGAAAACAGTGCTATTCCCTCTTCGCCTACTGTTCGGCTTCTTTAGTAACTATAAAGAAATTATGTGGAAGGGTGGTTTGTGAATAACATTTAAAAGGAATGCAAATAATAATGTTTTATTTTATCGGTGGAAAACAAAGAAAGCGGGTGGTACTTTAGATGATAGTATACTACCTCATGCTGGTAAACTTGTGATCACCTCAAGGGAACTGAGAATGCCAATTGTTGAATATGAAAAGAGTTATGCGATGAAACTAAAAGCTGATATACTTCGGAAGCCCTAAATACCAATTCAATTTCATATATATCAAAGTATTCAACGGCACGTATCAGGTTATTATTTTGAATTTGATGTAACAACGCAGTTCAATTCATTGCAGTTTGATATGCCCGATTTCGTAATTGTTCTCTTTCAAACTAGTCGTGATGATGATACAAAAGTTAAAAATATTTATTTAAAGAATGGTCGTAATGAAATATTCCCTCGTGAGAACTTAATCTAGATATCACAAAGGCCGATTATCTTAAAATGTATGATAACTATACAGAATTTAAGCGTGTGACTCAAAAGAATACTGATAAGTTCTATTCCCCAACAGAGTATCGAGAATCGCCCCATGTATGTTATTAACACTAGTAAACGAAAGCAAGTAGTAGTAATGAAAGAACGAGTATTAAAATTATAGTGGATTTTGAAGAAGCAGTACCTGCAAATACCTTTTTCACAGTGATACTAATAGCTCAAACCTTGTATAAATATGACGTGAAGAATGAAAGAGTATTGGAGCAATTTTAACGAAAAAAATCCCACAAGCAAGCAACTGAAAGCACATGAGTTACATGAGCATGCAACCTCCATAACTTCAATGCCTATTCTAGTAGCTTCCCCTCACACACAATACGCCTCCCGCTTAATTATTACACCCTTCCACTTATACAGTTATGTATCCATCGTTCCCAGTGCAACATAGCAATGATCTGTAGTTGGTTATGTGCTCTTATTAAGTTAAATGTATGCTATAATGCTAAAATGGAAACTGCTCTGGCCTGTAATGTAAGGTACCATTCCAACGTTCACGTCAGAGCTTATCAGGTTATTGATGACTATACCAGGTGTGTAAATATGAAACCGGAATTTGTGCACAGACGGCGTTAGCTGTCACTGTGGTTACCGGCCTTGGCGCCACTTGCTTGTTTTGACTGCTGATAACGATTTGAAACTCACAACCAGACAAGTTTCATGTTATAGTGTAGTGTTTAATAGCGTTGAACATGGCGCAATTTGTACCTACAAACTACGATGTGCGGAGAGCATTGATTTTTTTGTTACCATTTGAAGAAAACTGCTGCAGAATCGCATCGCATACTTGTCGAAGCTTACGGTGATCATGCTCTTTGTAAGTCACAGTGCTATGCGTGGTTTAAAAAATTTAAAAGTGGCGATTTTGACATGAGAAACGAAGAACGTGGAAGACCACCGAAAAAGTTTGCAGACTTTTGGATGACTTTTGGACAAGAATTGCAAGCTTTGTTGGATGAGGATGACGCTCAAACGCAACAACAACTCGAGGATCAATTAAATGTGACACGAGAAGCAGTTTCCATACGTTTAAAAGCCATGGGCAAGATTCAGAAGTTGGGAAAATGGGTTCCACATGCATTGACTGAACGACAGCAGGAAAACCGAAAAACAACATGCAAAATTCTGCTAGCCAGGTACAAAAGGAAATCATTTCTCCATCGAATTGTGACGAAAAGTGGATCTATTTCGAGAATCATAAACGTAAAAGATCATGGGTAACTCCAGGAGAACCAGCGACATCGACTGCAAGACCAAATCGCTGTAGACAAAACACAATTCCTTGTGTTTGGTGGGATCGGAAGGGAGTGATCTATTATGAACTGCTGAAACTTGGCGAAACCTTTAATACCCAACGTTACCGACAACAAATGATCGATTTGCATCAAGCTTTGCGTGAAAGACGACCACAATAATATTACCAAAGACAACATAAAGTGATTGTGCTTCACGATAATGCACCCTCCCACACAGCAAAAACCGGTCAAGGAAACGATTGCGACGTTTGGCTGGGAAATCCTTCCGCATGCGGCTTACTCACCAGACTTGGCGCGTTCCGATTTTCTCTTATTTGCATCCATGGGACACGCACTTGCTGACTAGCGCTTCACATCTTACGAAAATGGCTTGATGACTGGTTTGCAGCACAAGAGGCACAGTTTTTTTGGTCTGGCATCCACACATTACCGGAACGATGGCAGAAATGTATCGTTAGCGATGGCCAATACTTCGAATAAAATAGTTCTTAGCATTGTCATCCACTCACTGTGTCTTTTCTGTACATTCCGGTCTCATATTTACGCACCTGGTACATTCTCTAGTAGTTCGTATTACAGTGCAGTAGATGCTTATGAGTGCTTATGTTAATAAATGTTCACTATAATGCTAAATCGAAAATGAAAATGGCTCTGGGCTATAATGTGTATTATTCCGGTATTCGCCTGGTGCAAGATTTGGATCCTGTACATTCTCTTGTAGTTCACAGTGCAGTGCAATGCAGTAGATGCTTATGATGCTAAATGTTCACTATAATGCTAAAGTAGAATAGAAGTGGCTCTGGGTTACAATGAACCAAAGCTTTAGAGTTGCACCGGAAATGAATAGTAAATGATAATTTGCATTTATGAGAAAATAGAAAATAATTATGTGAAAATAGCTATGTTCAGTACATGGTCAATTGCCATACTTTATGAACCATTGAGAAAATAGATTTACATTATGTGAAAATAGCTATGTGCAGTAAATGGTCAGCCATCCTTTACGAACCTTTGGGGTCTTCGTAGTACGAGAAAAATTCGTAAATGGTAAAATGCCATCGATTCTGGTGGCCTATACGTACTACTTACATGCATTCACATTTTATTTCTAAAACGCAATTAAACCCGAAAAAGCCCAATAAAACCCGCCTGGGCTCAGGTGGGCTGTCTTTTTCTAATATCGTTTTCTTTTAAACCCTGCCTCCACATCTACTGTTAGTCCAGTCGAACTCCGAATGAAGTAATGTTAGTAACCCATGCGCAATATTTAAGCTTTTAATCAATTGCGGGCCAATAAAAGAGAAATATCAGATACCGAACTCTCACTCAGGGCTTTTTCAGTTTTTAATTCGAATGTAGAAACAATCATTGCATACTAGCTTTAATCCAAATCTAGTTCGGCTGAACCCACTAGGTGGAGAAAAAGTAATGGAAAGGTTGGGTATTCTCTCTTGTAAGAATTTCCTGTCTGCATGCTCTGAGTGTCTAAAATTTTAACGTCTTATATTTTTACAGAATTGTTTTATTTTTTATCTGTTTTGTGCCATTACAGTAGTGAATTTTACCCGAGGTGACAGATCTGTGGCTAAGCCGAGTGTCACAGCTGAGGAGGATTATTTTTCTCTCGGCTGCTTTCTCGAGATTTAGTATGCATCTGCCAAGTGTTCTTCAGGGACTTTTTACTCCTTTTTTTTTTGGTGGTGATGGAGTATACGACGAACTACTGCTTCCTTGACTTGCTAATGATGGACTTGCTGCTTGCTAATGATGGACTTCATCCTGGAAGTGACTCTTCTTGTACTTGTAACGTAGGATCATCGTTGAAATCTATCAATTTTCTCAGTGCCTCTTCGTCTACCATAAGTATATTTTTTAACAACATACTCTTAAACAACTCTTTTTTAATAACTCTTCTTAAAACAGATGCTTTTTAATATGTTCGAAAGCTACAAGTTTCGAAATACCGAAGAAATCCACTAACAACTTAATGATCACCGCTTGTCTCGTTGTGCGTAATGAACATAACCACTCGCACTTCTGTCTAATATACAAGTAACAGAACCGGTTTCGCCACTTGTCTTTTCTTTCCCCGATATCTGTGCTTTTCATACGCACATCTCTCTCCCATTTGCTTGAGCCAAGAGTGCCTTATAGTATGTCAAACTGTGATAAATGTATTTTAAACACAGCTAAATTGATCTTGTTCAAATATCAGTGATAATAAACAATCTTGCTGTATTGTTATTCGCAACACTGCATAAACAACTGTATTTCTCTAAGATTGACACACAATTCATACACAATTTGAATTGGATTTATTATGCTATTCCATGTCTCAATTTCTAGAGCTGTGTCAACACATATTCTGTCGACATAGGTTAGAAATTTCCAGCACATGTTTCTCCTAAAGTTTGCAACACTGTCGCCAGGCTTCACTATTTTGTTTCTTATTACTAGTACTTAAAGAAATTAATAATCTTGCAAAAATTAGTAACGCTGCGTATGGTTCTAGTTACTACTTCTGGTTAGCATTATGTTGTAAAAATTTCATTACGATTGCTCAAACCATATTAAAGATATTTCACCTTACGTTGAATACTGCAGATTATGTCATATTTGTGAAATTCAAAGTTCCAAAGTTCCTACCACCTTAAATTTTGGTGAACTACATTTCCTCATATTCTATCAGATACACTAAGTATGCATTGGATTTACGCAACAACCACTATAACCCATCAATGTTAGACATTCATGTCAAACAAATACAAAGATCAGTACACTACAAGGTGAGAAAAATCGTACTTGCGAAACATCTTGTATTAGGTATTTGAAGGGGGGGAAAAGGATCTTCACATGCGCAGTCCTTATGAACCCTTTAATTATCATAAGGTGATGAATGACACATACAACCTTGAAGAGCTTATGGATTCCTAAGATGTACACACCGTACCCAATCTGCAGACGACGATGATGATGATCACCGAAAATTTTTGGGAAAAAGTAAGTTTCTTACAAAAATGTCGTAGATGGAAACACTAGTAATATTCCTAAAACCCTTAAACAAAATTCAAATTAATATGTAAACTGACTATCTTTTTATGACAAATTCAAGATGGAAAGTCAGTATACTTACATGTACAAGAATATTAAAAGGACAAAATTACGCACAAATGTAAGTACCTTTACATTAATTTTCAGATAAAATATTAATCGCAACGCTGAAACACACTCATACAAGGTAACCAAAAATGTTTTTGCTGTTCCCTGATATGGAAATAATTCCCTCAGGTGTTGGAAAAGCGATCAGGGTGGGAGTGGGGACCAAGACAGACGCTTTGTGTATTCACAGCAGTCATAGCTCGAGTAGTGGCGACGACAAATGGGAGTGTTCGAAGCAACTCGTTCGGAGCTGTCTGCTTTATGACTTTAAGGTGGGCTTATCGGCAGCTGGATCACGTCGCCGAATACGTCAACCCTTATGGGATAATAGTGTGGATGAACACACCATTAGGCACTAGTTCCAGAAATTCAGATCAAGAGATTTATCCCTGTGTGGTAAACCCCGAAATAGGTGCCCACAGACCTTGCATGATAAGAGGCCCTGTAGGTGGCCATAGAGCAGGACAACAGCCAAACGTGTGGTAAGCTTGCCAAACGCTTCCATGTTTCTGATGAAACAGTCAGATATTAACTACATCCCATAGGAAAGGCGTACGAGTTGAGCTAGTGTGTACCCCACACACTGTAGGAAGCCAACAAGAACCAACGAGTGACAGCCTGTTCATCGTTGCTTTCGCGGCACCGCAACACACCCACATTGGATCGAGTTTTCACCAGTGACGAAAAGTGGGACCTGTATGACACTCCAAAGTGTGTCAGACATTTGTTGTCACAATGGGACCCTGTGCCTTACATCACAACACACGCACGCAAGATCAAACTCTATATCTGGTGGACTAGTCGCCAAGTAGTGCACTAAAAGCTGCTACCACCAGGCCAAACCATCACTGAGGACCTGTACTTGTAAATGTTAGAACGTGTACAACAGGCACTGTAACAGGAGTCAGCATTAGTGAACCACAAGGGTGTACTGTTCCTTGCAGACAATGCCAGGCCGCATACAGCGACTTGCCTGAGAGACAATGTTTCATCCACCGTATTCCCGGATCTTGCGCCAACCTCTTCCATTCCTTACACAACTTTCGTGGAAAATTCTTTACCAATGAGATAAATCTGCGGCAGGCACTCACGGCCTAATTTGCGTCCAAGGCACACCAGGGCAATGCAGAACTGCAGAAACGTTGGCAAGGGATTCTGGATGCCGATGGACATTACTCTGAGGACTACCGGTAAGTGACATTTTCTGTATACCCTTGGGTTTCTATCAAAAACGGCAATCACATTCTTGGTTACCTTGTATATAAATAAATAGATAAAAATTAAACAAGAGACAGAAATCAAAAACTCCTTTTTTACTTACTTCTTTTTCCAAAACTCACTTAATGTCTCGCTAAATAGAAAACCAACAATAATGATCAGCATAAAGGCTTGTGAAAGTAATCCAAGTCTTGACTGATGCAACTGTGATGTGTCAACTCTCTTCGGAGGGCCGTCTGCAAAGCCTCCACGTAGCTGTATGTTAAAAGACACATCAAAGATGTATGTAAGTATACCGTTGCTTTGTACATTTGTTCATATTTTACTTTTAAATGTTTTGAGGAAAAGTGTCCCGATATTAACTGACCTCAACAATATTCCTAACCATACACACACAGTCAAGCTTACATGTCAAAACTTTCCTCAGCAACTCTGATTATGAAAGGACGTGCTGAATGCAGTTCGAGCTTCAGTGTAAAAAAATATATTATCTACTCAATATCACAAAATAACTTTAATATCAGTCATTGTATTCTTAAAAAGAAGAAAGCACAATTAATATTCAAAGCTTAATTAATATTTCTTTACAGTATGTGACAAAACTAACATTTTGAAATTAGCTATACTTGCTGTCTTGGTGTTTAGTGCTATCTGCATAAAGAAACTTATTTATCACGTAATAAAAGTGATTTTTTGCCAAACTTTAATTCTATTGGTGTATTAAGTAATATTTCTGAAGTTTCGAGAAAAACAGGTTTAAAGATCGAAGAAAATATTGTCCCTTATGGGAGATTGAACAGAAACACCATGTTTCGAATAACTAAATAGTTGAGTTTTTTTTTTCTTTTTTGTCCATAGCTGGGACCTGGAAAGTATATTGGGAGAAAAACTCTCCCACTCACCCTTAATGTCACTTATCTTGCATCTACCTACAAAATTAAAAATGAAATCTTCACTTTCGAGATAACCGCGGAAATATTTTCATTACTTACGTCTGTCTGTAACGAATGCTAGAAAACCTTAATACATCACTAAGTTCGTAGGATGGCACTATGCATAAATCCATATTATGTTTAGGAAGTACGAATCTTCAAATGATAGTGGTAAAATTTCATAACAAGCGGACGTTTAGTTCACAAGTTACAGTGGTGTGAGTGGCGCTACTTGTGTGTCAAAACAATGGAAAAATCTGAATTTCGTGTTGATAAGGCATTGCTTTTTAATGAAAAAAAAAAAAAAAACGTTCAAGCAAAGCAATGGCTTGACAAGTGTTATGCGGACTCTGCCCCATCGAGACAAATGGTAGAGAAGTGGTTTGCTGAGTTTAAACGCGGCCGTACAAACACCGATGATGCTGAACACTCTGGTCGCCCAAATTCGGCAGTTGTTCCAGGAAACATAAAAAAAGTGCATAAAATAGTTTTGGCCGATCGTACAGTGAAGTTGCGTGAGATAGCGGACAACTTAAAGATATCAGAAGGCAAAATGGTGTGTTCACCATTTTACATGAACATTTGTCCATGAGAAAGCTCTGTTCAAAGTGAGTACAGAGTTTGCTCACAGTCGACCAAAAACAACAACGTGTCGACGATTCAGAGCGCTGTTTGGAGTTGTTTCAGCACAATGAAAAGGATTTCTTCATCCGGTATGTGACAATGGATGAAACATGGACCCATCACTACACTCCAGTCATATCGGCAGTCAGTTGGGTGGACAGCAACCGGCGAAAGCCACTCAAAACGCAAATGTCAGCTGGAAACGATTTGGCCTCCGGATTTTGGGATGCGCACGCTATTTTATTCATCGATTACTTTGAGAAAGGAAACAACATCAATAGCAAATACTATATGGCGTTATTGGTGAGTTTGAAGGCAGAAATTGCGATAAAACGACCCCAAATGAAGAAGAAAAAAGTGCTCTTTCACCAAGACAATGCACCGTGTCACAAGTCGATCGCAACAATGGCAAAATTGCACTTTGAATTGTTTTTCCCATCCACCCTACTCTCCGGATCTGGCTCCCAGCGACTACTACTACGTCTTTGCGGACTAAAAATAATGCTCCAGGGAAAGAGATTTGGCTCCAATGAAGAAGTAATTGCCGAAACTAAAACCTATTTTGAGGCCAAAGATAAATCGTTGTACAATAAATAAATAAATAATAATAATAATAATAAAACAACGAAATGTTAGAGAAACGTTTACATGCATGTATCACTCTTGAAGGAGACTATGTTGATGAATAAAGTCGAATTTTGCCTCAAAGTTGTTTTTATAGTCATCCAACGAACTTATTGCGTGATGAGTTAGGTTCAAGTTTTTCAACCTGGTGAGACCACAACTTTAATTGAAGGGTTCAACTGAAACCATTATTAAGTGCATTTTTAGAAATATTCTGATTTATACATAATTGTACGTTTTACTCGGCTTTTACTACATGAATGTTAGCGTCATAACAAATTTTCAAGTCCTATCTGAAAGATATAATTATGTTATGTCGCTAACATTCATGTAGTACAAGCAAAGTAAGACGTAAATTGGGATGCATAAGACAGGCTATACCTGAAAATGGAAGCACTCATTCTTTAAGGCATAGTAGTGCCTGAACCAAAGCAGACCCAATGATTTGACCAGAGTGATATCCTCGGATTTTCCAGGTCATTAGGTTACACGTAGATAACACAAAGGAAGTTCTACAAGCAATGCATAAAACTAGCGAAAAGCTAACATACAAGTAAAGAAGTACTTATGTTACACAGAAAATGTATCGAGCACGGCAGTGCAAGTCTTGAAAAATGGCACTTTACGTGCTAGAGAAAGTTATAACGGAATTGTAATCTAAAATATAACCAAGTAAATCATTTGGTAAAATAAAAACAACAGAACTTCTTCAATGAAATTTAATGAACTCACAGCTTCATTAGAAATATTCCTCCATACAATGAATAATATAGTAATGGCGACTGTAAAACAAAAACAAAAGCATAAACACCCGCAGTGATATCCATTGTACGGTGCCATACGCCAACATTTCAAAAGCTATCCCAAAACTGATATCTTGAACACTGTATAAGAATTGAGAATGTCCACAAAATGCAAGTATTTATATTTCCTAATGATTTAAGAATTCTTAAGATCAAAATATGAAACTCGCATAAGAAAACTTCCTGAATTAGTTACTTTGCGAAAAGTACTGCAGTGAGCAGAGCACCCCTTTGTGAAATAACACTTTTTGGAAACACAATATTTTTTCTAGGACCACTTCTTGGTTATAGGTTGTCATTAGGCAGCAGACACAAATATTTAGACTTCACAGAAAATTTGCCAAGTCTGGCTGCAGACTTGTTAAAAATTTTACTTTTTTAAAAGAATCTTACAGTTTTCATTTTTATAAACAAATAGCAACTTCTACTGTAACTCACAATTTATTACAAAAATTCGTATAACTTATTCAATGTGTTCAACTGACTAACTGAAAAAAAAAAGTCACTAAGGTTTTTTTTAAAAAAAAAAAAAAAAGTTTTCGAGATATTTGAAGTTTAGATTTGAAAATGTTCCTGAAATGGTTATTATTAAACCTGCAGCAATACAAGTTATGTAACGCATCAATGTCGTTGTGTTGGTACTAATTTTAGATCATTATTGGGTTTCATTTGTTGACTTTAATTGAAAAAATACCGAAGTCAACAATAGAAAAAAAATTAAAAAATACCAAACTGGACGCTTAAGTATATTTCTGTAAGAAAATATTATGCATGAGAACAAAAAAATACGTCGAAATAATACGTTAAACAACCTGAACACATGGTAATGAACCGTACAACTGACAGAGAATTCAGCATCCAATACATCTATATCTATAGTCCCATGAGCTGTTTCTTGCAGCACCCTATAATGCCTATATATCATTTTTTAGTACATACCGCAACAAGTAAAACACAAGTGTCGTTTAGCTTGCCCGATTTGATGGGATGATGCTTCTTTTCAACACGATTTCGCCCTGTCAGTAATCAACCACCAGAGTTCTCTCCGATACAAAGTGAATAATGCGAACTTTTTTTCTCTCTCTCTCTCTCTCTCTCTTTCTGTTCGTCTATCAAGTTTAAATCAGATTCATGATTCTATAAATATGTCATACAATCCCTTGTAACCGAGTATCACCACTGCATGGTCATCATCATCATCAAGTGTTTCATTTACCGCCCATACACTTCGTTTTATCTTTTATCAAGTGTTTCACATTTTCGGAGATCACGCTGAAGAAATACCAGTTTAAAAGGCCGTGTAGCTTGATACTGTTTTACAAAATCTTTAAATTTTGGTTTCTTGGAATGTCTAGGGATGGGATACAGAACCGAAATATTGTGGAATATACCTTTTGCACAATACTGATCAAGATAAGTGATTATATATCTGTTTTCGTCTTTTGAGTGTAGCAATGATCGCAGACCACCACCACTGATGTCACTTTATCACAGTTATGTTCCTGGATGAAAGGACGAAAACTAACTGATGACCTCATTCGAAACTATGGAAAGATGGAACGTAGACAGCAAGTAAATCGATAACAGAGTTAGAAATAACTCTTTCTTTACAAACTATTAAATATATTGAAAGCAAATGGCTATTACTGGACACGGAGAGAAGGTGATACGTGCTGGTGGGTATAACGACAATGACCACCATCTTGAAAGCGGCATCTCGACTCAGCTTTGAAATTTGTAAATAGTAAGTGGGTCAAATGATATATCAATCTGGGCTGGAATGTTCCAAGAAACCCCATGACGAAGTTAGTTTTGGCATAACTCAAATCCTGTACGACAAAATGGGACGTGAAATTGACCTGGAGAATGTAAGACGAATGATGATATGTTTTCTTTCGAAACAGCTGAAGGAACGAAAACCCACCGGCTCTAATCAACCAGTTTCATCCTGAACTAACCAAGGTCGAACAAATCCTACACTCTCATTTCCACATTTTCCAATCTGACCCAGACACAAGACCAGTATTACCCACAAAACCTAGATTAGCTTTTCAACATCCACCTAATCTTAGAATCATCTTGGTCCATACGAATCCTTCCTCGCCACCACCCCAAGCCGGCGCTCATACATGCAAGAGACCCAAATGTAAAGTCTGCTCCATTTACATCACTTCTCCCACAATCACTTCTCTTCTCCCACTAATACTGCTAATGGCCGGTACACCCTCAATCCCAAAGGTACATCTAATGTTATATACATTCTAACCTGCAAGTTCCGTGATGCCTTTTATGTGGAGGAAACAGATCGTTCCTACTTCTGAACTTTCGTATTAACAACCATCGTCACTTTTGCACTTTCAACAAACCGGATGCCCCAGTCTTTTTGCACACCGAGTCCCAAAATACCAATTTTGATCTATCTTTCGTGGTTGCCATAATCCACATTTTACCCCCTACGACCAGCACCTCACCTCAACATGCCGTCTGTGGAGTACCTTTATTCATGGTTAAAGCGCGAAAATATATCCTGACCTTAACCTTCAATAACTCTAAAACTTCCCGTTTGCTCTGCATTTCAACATAATTCCATCCACGATCCCACCCTCTACTTACACGCTATACACTTGTTATTCTTCCCAGCTCCGGAAACCTACGCGCTACAGCAGTCAGTTGTTCTCCAAGTTTGATGCATCGTCCACTACGTGTCGCCAATGTCTCTTCAATCTTGTACTTTGCAAACACGTGTACTTCGCTTTCTTCCTCTACACATGAATACGTGCAACTGTGTACACGAGTGACTTTTATATATGTGAATAAATGTGCGTGATTAATACGGAATATATAAGCTGTACGTATTTTCCTTTATTTTTCTCATTAAACTGCCTTTTATATATATATATATTATATAATGGTAGAACACGTACAAAAAATGATACTTACATGGTAGATTCTTGAGATAGCTGTACAATAACATCAAAAACACAATAGAAAGGCAGTACGTTTCGCAAAACATGTTTTCAACTGGTGGGAGAGAAAATGGACAGAGCGGACAGGTGTTAAGGAAACACCATATTGTCAACAGAATGCAGGGTGACTGTGTGGCCAGGTTATGGAGCCGGGAAAATGACTAGATGGGACGGAGAAAGCACCAAATGGAGAAGAAAGTGCAAAGGTTATTAGAAGCATTTACGGGATTTCCTGAAGGAATACGAGGGTTCAGAATCACAGGCGAGGGGGAAATAATAAAAATGAAGGGGAGAACAAAGAAAGGATATAGAAAAATAGAATAAAAGTGCAGCTAGAGACGGAACAAAGAAGAGAAAGGAATGTGTAAAAAAAAAAAATCAACAATAATAAAGAAATATATTCACCAACTACAAAAACTAATCACGCCGTTTTGTATTGGGAACTTAAACAAATAATAATCGGGGTGGTTGGAGATTTGAACTGAGGATCCTCAACTTAACAAGTCCCAAGTCTAACCACTACACCACCGAAGGCGTTATAATGTAACATTTTGATAAGCCTTTATTAGCGCGCCGTTGAATGAAAGTCTTCACTTCGAAAGTTAAAAGATGTTTTATGTCTTTCTTCACACCTTTTCGGGGATTATAATAGTTTCTGTCACATGATTATGCCATGCATGCATTACGTCTGTAACTTTTGTTTGTGTAATGTTTCAAGAAAATAAACATATGAATGACAGTCGCAGACAAAACTAAAGATATGGACTGTTTCGGCGAGCGAAAATAATCTCTCTTCTTTTCCTATGAATTTACCTGTGTGTTCCTGCCTTTGGACTTAAAATTATTTTTCAACAATTTTTTCTTTCTAGTTTCGTTCTTTATTAAAATCTTTGTGACAAAATTTCAGAATTTATTCCATTTCTATAGTTTTCTTATGTGGAGCTAACAAACGAATGTATAGAAAAACAAACAAAAAACAAAAAAACGTGTATTTATACAGAACAACGTTATTTTTCAAAAGCTGCGAAATAAAAACATGCAAACTATTTTCTGAGTATGAGTGTACATTTTGTTAACGTTCCCCGAGACGAAGTAAGATTTTTTTCAGTTGTTTTCCAAGTAGATTAAAATCTACTTACCTTGTCTGAATACATAGAGAAATTTGGTAATAAATCATACTCTTAAACTTCTGTCCTTACTAAGGTATAACGCAATCTTTTGGTATGAAATTTACAATTCTATATGTTGATTTCTAGTAAATTGTCGCTACTTTACTGCATACACATAGTTCTTTCTGAGAAAATTGAAATAATAGTTCTTACAGATTAACAACGTTCAGATTTTACGAGTACTATAAATATCACTGGGTAAATACTTTAAATTAACTTAAAAAAAGCCACAACAGTTATCTTAGACACTACGCTATTTTAGATTCACTTTAAGACTACATGATTTCAAAAGGTTTATGCTAATGACATTCAAGCGGTGTACACAGTAAATTCATCAAATAAATAAAAGCTGATCGAGCTGATAGTACCTAAAGTTCCTAATATTTCATGTAATATTGGGCACCTTTTAATTTCACTTCCACATTTTAACAAATATACATTAAACGATGCAAAAGAAAAATTACTACATGCCTTTTGATCAACTAATTTTGCAACAGCTGGATCAGAATCTGTTCGCTTTTCATCTGTTGGAGTGCGATTGTGGGCTGCTATAGATGTTACAGTTGCATCGTGATCACATAAGAAACCACCTCGAACCTGAAGAAAATCCGAATCCGAAAATTCTACTTTCAGTAACTGTAACTCAATAAAAATATTATATATAACTGTAGTCAAAACAATGTTACCTTAAAATCATCTTCACTGGAATATCGGAACAACTGTATGATACTTTCATACTTACAAAACACACATGCTAATATTAATGCACAATCGTAACGTATCATCATAAATAGGCTCATCACATTCCACTTGCAAAGCTATTAGATAAACAATACATGTAAGAAAACATGTTCAATCTCTAATTCAAACACTGATTAATGCAAGAACAAATTAAAACTAATACTGCATTTTACAACTAGGAAAAGCAAGTATGTTAAAGTAATGATATTTTTCATACATTATTTATTCATTCTACTACTGTACGTCTCAAAGCCAAATGATCTGTAGAATTACTTTCACACAGGTAACAAGTACAAAGAAAGGAGAAATGGACTATAAAGATTAGACTGGATAAAATAACAGGTAGAACGCAAGTCCTTGCTAAGCACATGTATTTATCCTAATTAATAGATATTTTCCAACCACTTCCTGTAATAGCATCACAAATCGCAAAATAAAATTTAATAATACAAAAACACAAGGCAGCCATAAGGAATGTAGCAAATTAAAAGGAACAGTCTTTAAGTAACAAGTATATAGATTAGGAAAAACTCTTTAGAAGTAACAAATACTTCTTATCTAAATATTGTTGGCAGCATGGCGTCATAGCACAGTCATGCAATAGTCCGATCTGTCCTTTCCTCTCCTACAATGTGAAAACGCTTTTGCGAAACGTTGCCGCCCTATAATTGTTTGTGAAGTTCCTGTACATCTGTCTTGATATTCTATAATGTAAGTAAACGTTTCCCCTCGTCATCAGCGCAGGATCCATCGCCCCTTCCTAGTAGTCATCTCCTCGAACAATACATCTCAGCAATAATTTCCACAAGTATCAAAAGCAAATTCCTTCATCAAATTCCCGACCAAACTTATCTAATAAACTCCCAGCACAAAGTCCTTGTAGCGCTTCGTGAGAACCAAGACGGTTCGCCCGACCGACAAGATATCTACGACAGTGGTGTTGGCTAAAGCTCACTATCTCCAGGAGACTGACCGTTTATTATATGATTCCTGCAAATACAAGCTAATTACCACAGACCTACCCTACACCCACCAACAGAAAATCTCCGAACTTACCACCATTACATTCATCGTGAGAGCATACTCGAAATTTCCATAAAATACCAAAGTCCAGAGAAACCATGCAAACCTACTTTCTACCTACTACCAAAGATTTACATACCCGGCAACCCTCGAAATCCCACTGTCGATAGATATAATTCCAACAATTAACGTATTTCCGCTTTCGTTGACTCCTCCTTACAACCACATGTTCAAGCGCTGCTGCTTACATACGGGATACCTACCACGTCCTTGAAATAATCCGTAAATTACAGCGTCTCCCCTCTGACATACTGCTTGTTACTATAGATGTTACTTCCTTGTACACCAACATCCTCATGTCCATGGACTTGCAGCTTTGGAATTCTTTCTCAACCATAGGTCTAAACCTCACATTCCAATTACACCTTTTCTTCTTAATCTAGCCAACCTAGCCCTCACCTGTAACAACTACACTTTCAAATACAAACAATACCTTCAAATCTGAGGTACAAAAAAAAGGCTACACAAATGGCCCTTCCTACAACAACCTGTTCATGGGCAGGCGTTTTCCTACAAGCATAACAATTGACTCCACAAGTTTGGATACGTTTTTTGGACGATGTTCAAAAGCTGTGGGATCCTGGTGACGAAAGCCTTAAACAGCTGAACTAGTTCCATGTTGTCCAATTCACTTGGTCTATCTCTAACAGAAGAGTCACATTCTTTGACGTGGACATCGCTTTAGAAAATAACACCCTCACTACTTCCGTTTACATGCAGTATCTACATTACTCAAGCTCCCATCCTTACCACATCAAAAAAGCTATTGGTTTCTCCCTTGCCCTCAAAGGACAACGCCTGAATCCACCACCTCTGCTACTGAAACTCACAACCAACACCTCCAGGAGGCTCTAGTCAACCGAGGCTACCCATCTAACCTTGTCACCACAGCTTCGCCGTGCATCCTCCCACATTCAACCCACTCACAAACCCCCAACACTAATACCAACCCATCGGCTATAATCACCCAGTTCTATTCTAAACTACCCATGGTCAAAAAAATTCTATCATCATCTCCACATTCTCCAATCTGACCCAGACACAAGATTAGTCTTCTCCACCAAACCAAAATTAGTTTTTCAGCATCCACCTAAACTTGGAAACATCTTGGCCCGTACCGTTCTTCGCCACCACCCCAAACCGGCGCCCATATATGCAAGAGACCCAGATGTAGGACCTACTCCATTTTCATCAATTCTCCCAGTAACTATCAATACTACTTGTGGCCGGTACACCCTCAATCCCAAGGGTACATGCCACACCTATAATGTAATATACATCCTAACCTGCAAGTTCTGTGATACCTTTATATGGGGGAAACAGGTGGTGCTCTCAACATTCGTACTAATAACCATCGTCACTTTTGCACTACCAACAAACCGGATGCCCCAGTCTCCCTACATACCGAGTCTCACAACCCAATTTTGACCTATCTTTCCTACTTGCCATAACACACATTTTACCCCGGCCCCACGATCAGCACTTCAACACGCCGTCTGTGAGAGGGTGCCTTTATTCATGGTTTGAGCGCGAAAATGAATCCTTCAATAACTCTAAACCTCCCGTTTGCTCTGCATTTTCAACACTTTTTCTTCCACAATCCCACCGCGAACTTACACGCTGTACAGTTGTCAACTGTTCCAAGCCCGTGAAATAAGTGCGCTATATTGAAGTCAATGATTCTCCAAACTTGATGCGTCATCCGCTACGTGGTGCCACTGCTGTGTTAGTCTTTTATTCAATCTTCATGTGTTCATCTTTTCTTCTACAAGCAAGAATACGGTGGTAATTTACCAAAATATCGCGAGAAACTATGTGTATACTGTGTACGCGTGTCTTTTCTCCTATGCAACAAATTAGCTGTTATGTAAATTCCTTACTTTTTATAATAAATTATTTAGTTTATATATTTATATGTAAGATGGGAAAAAAGGTACTTACATATTGGAATATCAAGACAGGTGTACAGGAACTTCACAGACAGACACCTGTCTGCTCTGTCCATTTTCTCTCCTACCTGTTGAAGCCGCTTTACCATCTTAAGAGTAGGTAAAGGGTTTCCAAAAGAAATAAAGGGTAAAGAATCAGGGGGGGGGGGGAATGACAACACCACCACCACCAAAGTGGTCAGAACAGGTTTTAATAATATAATTAGGGATGGAATCAGTTCCAATGGCAGAATGAGACTTCATTTTTTATTGCAGTCCTTACATCCTATTCTGAGATATGTGGTATACCAATAATTGTATTCATTGTGTCATGAATGGCTAGTGACGGTTGTGAATCAGGCTTATTAAAATAGTAGCATAGTAATCTTAGAAATATTAACTATTTGAAGTTTGTCAATAACCTCAGTACCATTGTGTTTTATGCAATTAATATTGATCTGTGCTTTTTTCTATTGTATTTTTTTAAAAAATATCGCTGTTACTTCTAAGGCTCTTCTCCAATTGAGCCATATACTAATTTTTGGCTGATTTGTACCTTCTCTTGACCTCTTTTCACAAACATACAAATTTCTGATACCAGTGGTTTTTACCTGTTTTTTGTATTTAATGAAGTATCTTGACTTTTAAGTATTAGTATGTATTAAGTATAATAATAATAATCTTCATTATTATTATTAATATTGTTATAAAAATAATAAAAGAAACATCCATAAACTTATAAACAAACAAAACTTGCTTTCGTAAGTACTCTAAATTCAGTATGAGTGTAAATTTTACAGAAAATATCGAAAATTTCGCGTCAAATTGTAGATGATTTATAAAAAATATCGGAATTTCGGAGGGAGTCCGGACCTCGAGTACCCACCCTCTGCGTTCGTCACTGGATGCAGTCGATAAATTTTGCCAACTTCTATCAATATATTCAAGCAAAGTTAACTTTGGCTTCTCTATGAAACAATAGGCATTCTGGCAAGCAGAAAGATACAATTTGGTTTCGTTTCGTTTGTTTAGGCTTAACGTATTTATGTAACAGCAATATTTTGGAGGATCCTACTGCTTACATCGGAATCTCTACTCGATTTGCACTTTAGAGAAATTCTGTGGCCACATCGAGAATCGAACTTGAAACTCCTAGATTACAAGGCAAAAATGATATAAAATTATATGTGGAATAGTCGCAATGAAGTTCACACTATTTGTGGCACTTTTGCTTTTTTATTTATTTATTTTTGGTTTAAACCTCTTTTTTTAAAAAAAAAAAACAAAAAAAACACCTGGTTTAACTTTATGTTTAAACCAAGATTTAAACATCCTTGGTTTAAACCAGCCAACCCTGTGGCTGACGTTCACATCAAAAACAACTGACGACGTTCTGCGCGTGAGTGAGCTGAATACATCCAAATTGAGCTGAATACGTAGTCAGAAAAGTGGTATATACTATAGAAATCTCTGTCGGAGAAAGTGGGATACAGTATAGAAAACGTACTTTGAAAGTGGGATATGGTATAGTAGGAAACATGAAAAGGGAGTAGGTTGTTGAGTCAATCACAAGAAGTGGGATTCAGTGTAGAAAACGAAAAAAAAAAAAAAAAATTGAACGGGTAGTATTTATTGTTAAGTGTGAAATTGTTAATGTGATCTTCAAGATATTACGTAAGTACAAATGAACGCGTAAAGTATTATAAGAACGAGCAACTTACATTTGTAATATTTCATGAACATATTTGAACTGGATTTTTTGGCAGTCACAATGTATGAAATATACACGTATAAATTATAATAACGTATTGGTAAGTATTTTATTTCAAAATCTAGTACTGTTAAACTAGAAATCTTTATTAAGAATTACAAACTTAACGTAAAATACGTATCCTTGTTATCTCAGAGCGAGAGATTAAGTTTACCGACTTCCGATTCTACAATGATTGATATATCAAGGATCATAATCAAACAATGTCTGGCAAAAAATGGGAACTAAGCACACTGTCGGTAAAAGGAAATTTACTATGACGCTCCAAGCGAAATATGTAATTTCGAAACTGTATTCGTAATGTATTTTCTACAATTGTGCTTACGTAATTATCAAATTGATGATTTTTAGCAGTATCTAACTTACTTACTGAAGTATTGTTGTCCATGTCACAAGGTTACTGAAAACAACTGCTTGAAAGATTTAAAGCAACTACCTACCAACCAAATTAGGTAAGTGAAATGATATTTCAAACACCTTATGATTCTAATCTATTCCCACCTGTTCTTCGCATACAGAGCCATTTTTCTTTATCTGATAAGTGCAAAATGTCTGACCAAAAGTCTTTACCTTGAAGTAAACTTCAACTCCATATATCAGGAAAAATACAACTACAATGAATATTAGAACTGCATAGCATCCATTGAAAACGTGAGTGTAGAAACTCTACAAAAACAAGAAAATAATTAAGAGACCAATTAGTAATCAGTTTACATGAAAAGTCTCATACAAGATGAAAATAAACCTACTAGCTACACTCCTTTTTCTTTATACCTCCTTATATCTTGGGCAAGAGTAATACATGATACTTATATCATCTTAAAACCAACAACCCAAAGTTAACGCATAATTAAAAACGTACAAAAATTAACCACCACAGAATACTACTGAAAATATATTTTAATCTTAATTTGTGTACTACTTTGTCAACACTTTTTCCTTTTTTTTTTCTTCAGAATCTCACTTTTTATATACACTAAATACAATGACTTTAGGTGGGAAGATGAGACGTGACAAATGAATAATTCAGTAAAAACTGGTATAATTTTTAAAATAAAAGTATGGAAACTAGTGGATATAATTATATTAAGGCCTTGTATCCATACTTAATTTAATAAAAACAAGCTGACAATCTCACACACTTAACTTTATTTTAAAAGCACACAACCAGCGTAACGGTTTCTATGTTCTAACATCATCTTCCTCAGACGACACATTAAAACACACTCTGTGAGATTGAAGATTATTGCGATTACAAGGTGAACGTTTAGACGAATTTATTGCCAATTTTTTTTAATAAACTGTTCATTAAAAAAACATGTTCAGCCATGTTAAATGGTTGTAATCACAATGTTACTAGAACTACTATCTCCGTCCTCGAAACGTAGGTGATTACAAAGTCCAGAAACAATTTATTCAGTTCATTCGTCGTGAAAACAGCAACTTTTCTCTTTCTCCCAAAAGACACTGACGAGTAAACTGAATTCACATGTTCTTACAAGGTATATTCAACCGAATTACACGTACTTCAGTCACCACCTAACATTAGCACGTACGGAAAACTGGGTGTTATTTTCCGATTAACTAATAACGTTCTACTCGGTATGCTCATATTATAATAAATTGACAGGATACTGTGACGCATCTCGTTTAAAGTTTATTGCTGGGAGTTGCTTTTTTTTGGATTGGAGTGGTAACCGGCATACCGAGATTATTTAGCATAAGTAGTACTTTTTTTATTTTAATTTATATCATTAAATTGGAACAAGTCTTGTTATCATGCTTCTACTCCCACATTTTCAACTTTGTTCAAAGTAACTGAGTGAAGAGAAGTCTTAAAATGATACGCCCTTCTAACAGTAACAAACGCTTTTTTCTTTACTTCATCAGAAAAATTAACTTAAAAAATAAAAATATTAGTTAGTATCTTAGTCATTCGCACTTACCAAGCCTTCACACTGAAGGCGATAAAAAATTTAGTTAGTAATTCAAAAGGCCAAAATAAACAATATATCAAAAATACTTTTTTTCTTTAAAATTAATATTTAAAATAAAATACTTTTTATTTATTTATAAATGTGAACAGTATTGTAATTAAATTAAAAATTTAATAAATTCCATGAGGTATTGCCAATAAATTAAAATCTCGGTTGCTCACTATGATAGAACAAGCTCACGACAGTAACATTTCATTTTAATACACCTTCGAAATCATTGAAAAAGTCTGCATGAACTGCTTTTCATTTTTGCCGCCAAATGCATAACAGCCCACCAGAACCTCCTGCCTCATCCATCTTCATGTACGGTTCAGCTCCTTCAGGAAGCATTTCATCTGCTACAACGGTAGGCTTCATGTAAACAATTATCTACGCATAATTATGGAAAGTGACAAACGTACCACTCCGACAAATGAAAAAAAATTATAGTAGGAATATCTCATCGAGATCTTTGCCTTTGGTCTCTGTATTGAGGCAACATTACCTCTTTGAACTGCTATGCTTATTCTTTGAATGAGGAAGGTACTTACTCTTATCACCACCAGAATACGCTTACCTATTTCCTTTATAAAGTTGAGACCTTTTCCCCATGAACCACTGGATTCGATAGCAATGGCTACAAAATCGTACTTCTCTGTAAGATTACTGTATTTTCTACTTTTTTCCGTTTCATTTCGACTGGCGATGTTTCTCGCCTGGATTGAGGAAAAAGGGAGGTCGGAAGGAACGAACTTATCTGAGGTAATTATTTTTTTATTTTAAAAACATTGAATTAGCTAATGTAAACAGAAATGCGTTCCTACTGCCACTACTGCGGAGGTTTTATATTTACCTTCAACTGTTTTCATATTTACCCAATCAAGGAGTGAGTTACGTCAGGTCCAGATAACGCAGCTTATTTATAAGTCTTTTCTGGCTTATCAAAGCAAACTATACACGTAACGCGTAAAAAATGTTCAAATTATTTTAAAGAATCTAGTAATTTTCTGAAATGATACGACCATTCCATATAAAGAACTCAATAAAAAAAAAAAAACTCAAATAAATGTACTTTATCTACAAAAACATACATACCGAAAAGAGCAATTTCAATGCAAAGTGTGCATCGGCATTTAGTAAAAAGATTATACCAACATAGAGTAAACATGGAGGCAGGTCAGTATGAGATTGTTTATTCGTTCACACCATTTCCGTACTGATTTGGTACTAATCTCTATCGAGCAACGTGGCTTCTCAAGGTCCAAAGGCAAAAGACCGTATCTGCACATTCGACCGAAATAAAGTTGTTTAATAAAAGGTGGAACCTATGAAGTCAATTTCGGTCAAATATTGCAGATACTGGTTTCTGCCTTTGGACGGCAGAAGACATGACAGCAGTGTAAATGAACCCTCACGTGCCGGAAACGAATCGAATCTGCGACTTATAGCATAAGAGATGAGTGCTCCACCATTACGCCACCGCTTCGTTTTTTAACTGTTTGACATTGCTATGCCCAAAACCCTTTGTCAATAGTATGTATCAAATTAAATCACAATAAACAGAAAAAAGAAAGGAACAATACAGTAAGTATAACTGACTTTGACTACAGTTGAAGACAGTATTAGAAACTAAGAAAATTTAGAATTTGCAATCTAACGACACAAATTATCGTTATAATGAAGTTCGACGTATAAATATGTTCTCTTTTCTAATGACAAGAACTTCTAATAATAATAACCCCTGGCGTTACAGACCGAAAGGTCCTGAGCCTGTGAGAATGCCACCTGTCCGCGGTTGGTGGAACTGCGTCCACCTGAGTGACGGCCGTGGGGTCAGCACTGCGCGTCACCTTGACCACGAACAAGCGTATCAGGGGCTTTCTAGACCAAGTGGACGTCACGTCTTTATTCACGTAACTCCCCAGTTTGCCACACGACGCTGGGTGAATGCAGAAAAGTGGGGTGCTTCAGCCGAGAATTGAACCCGGGACCACGCGAACGAAAGTCCAACGCTCTAACCACTAGACTATGGAGCCCCCGCCAAGAATTTCTTCAGTTAAGACGCATTAGTACCTATAGTGTACTCCCTCAACTGTGCACGTGTGATCAGTGAACTTTTCTCTACAACTGAGCACGGCTAAGGCCGAAAATTTTAAATGACTTTGTAGTGTATCGTGTTAAGTGTGTAACTGTGCACGTAAATGACGTGATCTTCGTCAAGATATTACCTAAGTACAAATCCTTTCATCTCTCTTCAAATTACACTTCTTATCTATACGTGTAAAAAAGGTGCTTATATTATAGAATAGCAAGACAGTTGTGCACGAACTTCACTAACACAAAAGGAAAGCGGCAACGTTTCGCAAAAGAGTTTTCACATGATAGGAGAGAAAATGGACATAGGGTCAGTTCTACAATCGACAGCTAAGCTTCTGGCCAGGACTAAGTCATATTTTGGTCAATGAGAGTACGCAAAATGAGACTTGGCCTCAACTTAGCCCTGGCCAGAAGCTTAGCCGCCGATTATATAACTGACCTGTAGTCTTTTGTTTAGTCCACGTGTTCGTCCTTTCTTCTACTAGTAGGAATACGGTCATATACACCGAAAAATGGCGAAAAACTATATGAATATTATTACGTGTGTGAGTTTTTCTATCGAACAAACAAGCCGTAAGTAACTCCCTTAATTTTTATCATAAATTTACCTTAAACTGCCCCTCCGGCTTTCCTTTGTGAAGTAATATATATGAGTCGTCCACTTGCAAAACCTTTTAAACGACACTTTTTAGAAAAATCAAATTATAATGATCGTATGAATTGTCTCAACACCCTCTACGAAGCTCTGAAGTCAGCCAGGAGCAAAACCCCCTAAAATCGCTTAAAAAGACAATGAGAAAGTCACGTCCACTAGCAAAACCTGTCAAAATTGCAACGGCTACACTTTCGAAACCTGTTAAAAAAGTTCACTTGCAAATCCATCTAAAATCGCAAGCGCAACATGGCCGCCCGGTAATATACACATGCAAAACCTGTTAAAATGTCAGAACTTTGCATTAAGGGGATTCAAAAACAACGTTTTAATTTTTCCTTTCTCTAAAGTTTGTTTCGGCAAATCTGATTTTCACGCAAGATATTGGCAACACTTCTTTAAACCACATTGTCGCTATAATCAACAGTGGGTTGTTTATTTACACGACTTTGTTAAGGTTAACTGTAACCAAAGTGTGTGCAGGGGCGGTGTTATTAGGCTGGTAAAATATTAGTTATTTAAGATGAGTGACAGTGCAGACAGTACAAATAAGATTGAAGTTGCAGTCATCGAGTCTCAGTTCATACACGTATTTAAGTTAAATTTAAGAAAAATGAAGGGAAAAAAGGATAATACTTACAGCTAATAGTTTGGTATTAGATCACACACATATTCACATATAAAAAGTCACTATATTTCGTGCTTATACACGTTTTCAAGTATAGAGGAAGAGAGCCAAGTTCACGTGTTCACAAAGTACAAGTTTGAAGAGACAGTGGCGACACGTAGCGGACAAAACATCAAAATTGGAGGAAAACTGACTACCCTAGCGCGTAGATTTCCGGAACTTAAAATAATAATAATAATTGTATACCGATTAAGTATAGGGTTGGAACGTGCATAGAAATGTGTTGAAAATGCAGAGGAAAAGGGGAGCTAGAGTTATTGAAAGTTAAGGCCAGGTTTTATTTTCGCGCTCCAACCATGAATAAAGGCACTCTCCCACAGAAGGCGTGTTGAGATTTTGGTCGTAGGGGGTAAAATGTGAATTATGGCAATCAGGAAAGATAGATCAAAATTGGCATTGTGGGACTCGGTGTGTAAGGAAATTGGGGCATCCGGTTTGTTGATAGTACAGAAGTGACGATGGTTGTTAATACGAATGTTGGTTAAGAGCACGAACTTGTTTCCCCCCACATAAAAAACATCACAGAACTTGCAGGTAAAGATGTATATAACACTAGGAGTGTAGCATGTACCCTTGGGATTGAGGGTGTACCGGCCATTAGCAGTATTGATAGTAATTGTGGGGGAAGTGATGAAAATGGAGCAGACCTTACATCTGGGTCTCTGGCATGTCTGTGCGCCGGTTTGGTGTGGTGGCAAGGAGGGATTCGTACGGACCA
>JAGDQP010005123.1:62671-80465 GCA_022664845.1 Lepisma saccharinum | reverse complement strand
ACCAGCGGATATTTTCTCTAAGACCATCAGCTCTCGAATTCGTTTTTCCTCCTGAAATATAGGACAGTCCCGCGACCAGGCCGTGTGTTCACCCTTGCAATTGACACACTGAGGTTTCAGTGATGTGCAAGGATCCTCACCATGGCTACTGGTTCCGCAAATTGCACAAACAGCAGAGGTCGCCTTACACGACGTGCTGGTGTGTCCATAGTGCTGACATTTAAAACAGCGGAGCGGACTGGGTATATATGGACGGACAGGCAAGCAGTAGAAGGCTGCCTTCACGTCCTTAGGAAGCTGTGGCATGGCAAACGTCAAAATTAGCGAGCTCGTGGGTTGCAGCTCACCACTCTTACGTGTTTTAATTCGACGAACATTCACTACACCTTGGCTGGCAAGTGCATCTTTAATCTCTTCTTCAGGGACATCTTGAAGATCCCAACAAGATATTACGCCCTGACTATAATTTAGTTGACGATGCGGTTCAACTTGAACCTCGAATGGTCCTAGCGTCTTCATGCGCAAGAGATTAGTTGACTGCTTGTTAGTTAACGTCTCCACGAGCAAGGTGCCGTTACGAAGCTTTTTAACATGTGCAAGTTCGCCGGCGACATGATTCAGTTGTTTTTGTATGATGAAAGGGGATAACCCCTTCAAACCACCTGGATTCTCTGCTTCATTCTTTACCTTAATAACAAGATATCGTGTGATAGTCGGTACGATACTTGTCTGTTCCTCTACTTCTATTTTTTCTGCTGTGTCACTGGTTGTTTCGTTAACTATATGCGCCTTCTTTCTATTATCCTCAGTGACTTTCTCTTCATTCTGTCTCTTTGGCTTCTTCTTTTCTGTGCGCGAAGGCGACTTGTTAGGATGTGGTGGAGCCATGATGAATTTTAGCCGTAAATGCCCACACTTCTCCGTCTTCGTTCTGAGGAGCCAACGAGGCTGCCGGGTACTACCCTCATCACCCTTGTCAGCAAGCTGGAAATCGAGGCGAAGTCCAATGACTTGGCGTCGAAATCACTTGTACTCCCGACTGATGGATACTTGGGACACCCACTCCCCCGAGTGTTGGCGAGACCAAAGGTCCGAAGAGCTCCCCAATGGCGCACTTCCCAGTCTCAACGAGCTAGACCATCCAAGAATCTGCTGCTAAGAACTAGGCGCTATCCAATGGTTCCGCCCTCTTTCCCCTGGGCCCAGGGGCCATCGTCAATGCAAATACATCCTTTCACATCCTTGATCATTGCACGGAGGCGCAACTCACAGCACAAGAAGAGATGAAATAATGAGTCATCAATGGATGAAAAATGGGGTGAATGTAAATGAAATCCTCTCGGCTGGTCCTCCTTTCAAGCAGCGTAGTTTTTTAGCTGCGAGGGCTGATTGCAGCCAGCAAAAGCCAGCTGGACGATGGGGTCGCCAATTCCCTACGCCGTATACGAGCAGCGATGGTCTGCTGCTCGGGCTATGTGATGATGCATCACGTTGCGGCCCGTAGGCCTGCGATGAGGTCGCCAATCCCCTACGCTAGTGGGAAGTAAAAATTCTCAATAGAAAAGCACTTTGGCCCTGCTATTGGACTTCCCATAGGCAGCAACGATGTTATTAGCTGCCAGGGCTGATTGCAGCCAGTAAAACTGACTGGGCGATGGGGGCGCCACTTCCCGACGCCGGGAACTGTTTTCTAACTTTGTGGTTGTCATCCTCACGGAATAAATAAATAAATATATATATATATATATATATATATATATATAAAGAGAGAGAGAGAGAGAGAACTGGGAGACTCACTACATTCTGAAAAGGGAGTAAAAGTATGATGTTATCTTGCTGCATCCGTTTAATGTATATTCAACATCTTAAATATCACTAATAGCCCATACTTAGCACACGTTCAAAAGATTTCTCAACTTACTTACTTATAATTATCCCACAATAACCCTCTTCCATGCTCAAGTGAATCAATTACACATTGGAACACGATGGACAAGGAAGAATGGAGGAAGAAATTTATAACTCAAATTCCTTTGAAGGTATAAAAGTGGAGCAGACTATCGGGCCGATTCTTTACCAAATAGAATAGAGGTTTAAAAAACCTTTGAAGAAATTCCTACCATAAAAAAACTCCTCTTTATTGCCATCAAATTTCTTCCCACAAACGAAAACCTCGAGAAACAAGACTGATGAGTTTCTACTTTTCTATTTTATCCGTTATTTGTAAAACCGAGTATTTCTTTCCTGATTACTTATAATTTTTCATAACCAGTAGGCCTGTACAACACGACGAAGTGCATATGATGATCCTCATAATTTTGTTCCTAACTGTACGCGTTTAGACGTACACTGAACTCATGAAATCGAGCAGTAATTCCGTATCTCATGAATTAATTGTCTTTCAAAACTAAACTCACTTTGATTTGAAACAAATTAGGAATAACCTAACAAATCTCGTGGAGACAAAGCGGACTTTTATTTTTACCTGTTGGTGTGCAGCTAATTCTCTCGTATGCTACATTTGCGATATAAAATTTCGCGAGTCGGTGCGCTCGCATTATCAAACAATGGGAAAAATTAAAAGGATAGGTTATGTGGTGACGAGTAAGGTTGAGAATGATGAACTCCTCGTTGAAAGTACTAGACAAGAGTATAAGAACAATCAACATTGCCACATTTTCATTTTCCCCATCGTTTGATAAGGCGAGCGCACCGACTCGCGAAATATATTACGAGTGTATCTGTCTGCTTAGCATACGAGATAATTAGATGCACACCAACAGGGAAGAAAAATTAGGAATACTCATTTTTTAAGGTAACATCTATTACAAGACTAATCCATTTATCTGTATTTTTCCATTCATGTAGTTTATACATGACGTATGATATTTATGTAGTTTATGAACAGCATAACCAAAAGTTTTAATTCTGGACAGAAGTTATCCAAACATGTTAAACCAAACACAACGTTCTCTCGTTGAATGTTATGTACTAGCAACCATTATCTTATTTAGTACTTACCTTTCTGTAGAACACCTACCTGATAAAACCAGCAGACGACTTACTGAACCAACGACGTTCATCCGTTCTCCACACAAGAATGCGAAACGAATGCCCACAGTTCGCTACCAGAAATCTGCAAAGGATGATGCTACCTCTCTTTGCTCACACGAAAATTCTTACACTAGCTATTAAACACAAGTACAGAAAACAAAATCATGCAGCTTAAATGTTAAAAATACTAACTACGGAAGACACATTTCACTCCATAATCAAAATATTAATTTAGGTGCTTAACGCATTGGCTCTGGATCATATTTGTTTATTTTCTAGTTTGCACTGTATTTCAAGGTGACAATGTAATATTCTTAACTGGCTGAAATTCTGTTTGAGGGTTTGTAGTTATTAATCATAAAAAAAAGAAGAAAAAAAGTTAAATTATACCTAAAGCAAATCATGTCCACGGGGATATGAATAAATCCGCTACTTAAATAAAACAGAAAAATAAACTCATTTAAAGTCAAACAGCAGTTTAAAATGTTATTTCGGAACAAAAAATCAAAACGTTATTTACCTACCTCACTTACACTATCGCCAAAAATGTTTAGGAACACAAGACAAACACTGGATTACGTACTAGCAAACAGAATTGCGTTCCGAAACCGCTGCGGAGGTATTAACCATCAACTCTTTATTACCAAGTAGTGACGTCTGTCACGCGAAGATGTTCACACCTTCGTCTTGACGAATTATTAAACTGTATGTGTCTGTTTAGTTCAAGCTGTGCATATGTTTGCGCACAGAACATTTCCAGAAATTTAAGGATTGTAGTAATAAGTTCCAGAACTAGCCTTTCCGCAGAAATAAAAAGACAACTAGAGGTAAATATATTATCCACAACAAGCTTCACTGCAGTGAAAACAACACTGCACTGTAAATCTTCCATCGATACAAACAAAACGAAATATATAGTGACCATCCTCACCAAGTTAAGACTTGGTGCCACACAACATACAATTTTGTAACACGAGAAACCTGAAGGAAAAAAATCTAAATCAAAGAAGAAATGAGTAATACAAGGGAAAATCTGGTCAGAATATCAACTGTGGAGAGAAGGCTTGGCTTTACTGAAGGTCGATAAGAAAACTATCTGGTCAAGCAAATAAAAATGAAACGGGCTCAACGGGCCACAGATCACAAAAATTGAAAAGAGAATTGGTTGAAGAATTTGCTGCTGTATGATGAATCTGAAACTATAATGTACTTGAATATCAGTGTTCTAATTTGTGCGTCAGCAACTTGAGTGGATGATATCCATATAATGTATATTTACATATTGTATGTATGTGACTTTTCCCTAAGCACAATTCCTTTCTCAAATTTTTACCTTTTATATTGCCCATCCGGCCTGTTTCTATTTGTATTTTGCAAAACATGAGAGACGAACACGGGTCAATATTCATACTACGTTAGTACATAGTGTGTTCCCAAATATTTTGGCGGCAGCGTAAACAAGTTCGAGGAAATAAACTATGAACATGGACCGAAAACTTACCATCTTAATAAATCTTATTGTTTTCGCACTTTGTTTCAGAAAATAGGATGCACATGTCATTGGATATACATATTCCTGTCACTCATACACATACATACATACAAAAGGGTCACTCCATGCTCAATAAAACATTTTCCAACGATTTTGACTGATAACCCTGACAGATCTATAGATTTTGTTTCTACATTAAAGAGAAAAATTACCTAATTTACCAGCGTATTGAGATGTGAAAATTATTTTATATAATTCCGTCGGTGAACAACTCCTCTATTTTAACCTGAGAACTATCAGAGCCATAGAGTTGAGATTAGTGCCACTTTACAGGTCTTGATCAAGACTAGTTTGATATACACAACAAAAGTTCCACATTTTCCATCTACACGTGTTACAAGCACTCTGAAGATGGACATTTCTAATTGATTCTGTTTTCTTTGTTACAGTATTGAGAAGTGTTCACAGATATATCTGTAAAATCACGATCCTTTAGTGTTGAGTATGTCACGACAAAAGTGACTGCCTGAGAATGAATGTAGCAATTACGTCAATGATAGTTTTTACAGGAACAGCAAAGAACAAAGAAAAACTGGATAGTAATTCAGAACCAAGCTATCCAAAATCAACTGAACAATTTATGATGTGTAATAAAATGGATCTGACTTTTAAATTGAGGAAGAAACTGGAGATGAAAACACGGATGCGAGACATAATTTTAAAAAACGAACTGAAGAGAAGCTAACAAGATTTTCGGCATAAGCAAAGATGAGAGCGTGTATTCAAACAGAGAAACATTTTATTTGATATTGACAAGGCCTCTCGTCCCCACTTCGGACACATCGTCTTGGGTCGAGGGTTCGAAGCAGCTAATTCAAAGTGACGGGAAATAAGTCTATCAGATAAGTTAAACACAGTTTGTGAAGATTTCATAAATCTTAAACTTGTTGACTAAATATTCTTAGTCTGCCTCCAAATAGAAAATGTACGCTCTTACAAAAGAATTGTTGAAATAAAAAAAAAACTGACTTGTGAGAAGACATAGTGCATCATACAGAATGGAAATGTGCAAAGTAATAGCTGCTGAACATCATACTGAGCGGGGGAAGAGTGATTCCAAGTTTGTGGGAAGAAATCAAGATTACTACATACACAAAATAAACCTGCAAATGTTTTAAGTGCGTAGTTGCAGACTAGTCACGTCCCTGCAGTTGAACAGAGCACCAAAAAAGAAAAAAAAATTATGATTATCTCCTACGCCATATTGAAATTCACCGCTGTGAATTCGACTTTAATTTTGTTTAAAAAGAGAGAGAGTGTCTAGTGAAACATCAATATGCGCTAGAATTTTCTAAAAAAAGACAGCAATGAAATCCGTTTAACACCATTATGTTTATGAAAGTTGTTGTGTTAGATGTTTTTATTTTTTAGGATATTTAGAAAGATAACAACAACAAAAGTTAAACATGTTTACCAAGAAGAAAAGTAACACTCAAGTGCGTATGTTTTGCAACGGGAGCTGATATTTGTAAATGAGATCAACCGATATATACATACACAAATACTTACAGACAGATATATTTTGAAATTGATGCAATAATTTCGCATTTACCCGTAAATAAAATATTTAACACAACACCTTTCCACATGAATAAACGCCGAACAAATGCCATTATTGTATTTCTTAAAAACATTCTAGCCCTGATGTCGCACAATTATCTTTCTTTTTATAAAATTTCAGAAGAATTCAAAATGGCAGATTTCATTATGGCGCCAAAGAGAAACTATTCTTATTAATTCCTCCTTTGGTGCTCTGTGTAACCGCAGCGCAACTCGATTTTTCACTTGGACATCTTCCTTGGCGAGTCGATCATCACGAATAATGCTGCACCACATTTACATTCAACGATCTCCGTAACTCGCCCTGCCTTAGTATATTATACAATCGTTCAATATGGTAAGAAAAACATGCATTTAAAATTAATAAGAAATTCTTAACAAAACAGTTATAAAATGGCACCGCTAGTGACCCTATAGGCCCGGAAGTTCCCAAAATTCCGTGATAAATCAGATTATTTTTTGAAGGTTCAAAAATCCAAAATCTTTGGGACAAGTAGTTTTTGTCTACTCCATGGATATGGAAAAATAGTTAACACTAATGCAAATCTACGATTATACGATTTAATGTTTGGGTTAGTATGGAATGACATAAAAACATATTTTCCCAAGCACTGCCAGCATCAGCAATAATACTTACGTAATATTTTCAATGCTGGACATTCGAACCTTATATATTTCAGCAATCAATCAATCAATCAATCAATCAAGCTCTCTCGCTCTCTCTCTCTCTCTCTCACACACACACACACACAATTTAAAAACCAGTCCAGAACAAGCTCACTCCACGCTCTATTGCACATTATTCTAAGAATTTAACGTAACTTAATAAAATTGACAATAATAAGATGAAACCAGTATTGTAAGAAAAATAGATGTAACAATCTTTAAAGTACGATGTAAAAATTAGAACTATAATAAACAAGCATTCAAGTATGTGTTTCACAGTAAATATGATTCAGTGTTTTCTTAGTATTTGCTTTAAGCAACTTGCATTACGGCAGAACTTACTAAGATTTTGGCTAAAGCTGTAAACTCTTTGTATTCAACTCAGCAATTTAGAAGAAATATTTCTCAACAGTAGCCTTCTACGGCTTAAATACAATCGTACGATAATAGAAGCGCTCTATATTTACAATACAACTATTGCAAAGCTTTGTTTCAAACTCACGCATCCCATCTGAATCTGCTTTTTACAAGGTATGTATATTCTAATGACACAAACAAGCTAATATTTAATTTACTTGAATCGTCTACACAACTGAAGCAGCAAACGTTACTTGTAATCAATTTTAATACACTGAGTTCGAAAATTTTATTTTAAATAAGACTATACTAGTTAAATATGAAAATCTTCAATTTAAGGATGAATAACTTTTGGTCATAACACTCTTTATTGCGTGTGTCAAAAGGAACAGAAAACTTTTTAAAACCTGACTTTTAGTGTTAACTAAGTTAAATCTTCAATGAATTTTCTCGATATATTTTGAACTGTCCAAAATGCTATATGAATGCATATGAGAATTTAATGTTTCTAGATTAATATCAAATGACTAGTTCCATTTCTGCAAGTTGCATTGTATTTTGATTTCGTAATCATTTTCAGTTAATAATTAAAGAATTTCTCAAAAGCACTTAAAAATATAAATAAAAAACTTCAACGTATCTTACAATAATTATCTAAATATGTTTGGCTTAGCAATTAACGAAAACCTTCGAATAAATAAAAGAAATACTACTAAGAATACCTTAGTTATCTCCCAGCGTTGACAACTTACGATTTACACTTAGTTTTAATATTAGAAAACAGGAAATTGTTTAAAATCTCTAATCACAATACAAACTATAAAAATTAAATCATTCTATCAGACACTAATTTCCTGTAATCAGTACTTTGCTGCCGTCCCTCAAACGGAGCATGAACAAAGTCACGACTGAAAACAAGGTCCAATGGAATGATCTCTAAAATTAGGTTTTTTAAAAAACAGTGACGTTTTGTCGTCTTGTTCGCTGTGATAACCTTGGCTTCGCCGACCCACCACAGCAGATGGGCACCATGGCTTCAGAGGGAAATTGTGAAGAATTGACTCACCGATGGAAATCTGTGAAAAGTAAGTAAAAGCTCTCTGAGCAACACCTACTTTCAATAAACTCCCAAAGCTATTCGATGTGGTGATATTGCATTTTAAAGAATCTTGTAAGATATATTATAGGTACACACCAATGTAACATGTACCATTCTCAAGATATCTCTCTTTAGATTCAGTTAAAATGCTTAAGATCCTATGTTAAATTACAACGTAACTTAACCATACACATACTTTTACAATCAATATACATTAAGTGAATCTGCTAAAGAAAAGTTAAATTGACAACAAATAATTCTAATTCCTAAACACACTAGTTTGTGACAGATTATAGTAATACAACACCTTCAAATGTGTATCTGCGTAACTGCAAATCCTTTAAGTTTTAACCACTTGCTTCTAGAAGAAAATTTGCATTGAGTATTTATTTTTAAAAACATAATAACGTGACAATATAATTGGCAAATTATTTCCAGATAGAGTTGTTACTCATAGTAACGGGGATAGAAACAAATTTGAAGGCAATACGTGCGATGAGAAAATTTTGATTTAACATGTAAAACAAAAATAGAATATTCGATTCGCATTCCGAACTATAATTCATTGATTTGTAACATCACCACTTCAAATCTAATAAACTACGCTAAGAAAAAAAACCACCAAACTTGTAAGAGGACAACTATTCGAATCCTATATAAATTTTCCAATTACACTAACGAATTACTTATGAAAGGATACTAATGAGTTTAATGGTACCAAATTTGTTTAAAATGTGTAATTTTCAAAACAGCAAAATAAAAAACAGCAATAAAATGAAGTAACTTTACTTACTTTCCACTCTTCACTTGTTTGATATGATGGAACACATTGATTACATCCCTAATTCTTCTAGGTGCTTCCTCTATTTTTGAGGCTAGACACACACAACCCATTGCTGTAGTTTCCATAGGATGTCTTACGAATGATTTTGAATAATAGAAGCGCTGAAAAAGTACTTGGCCTGTCGCCATTGCCACCTGCAAAAAATAATAATGAACTTAATAAATATATATACTTCACCCTTAATGATCATTATATTTATGGATTACCATTATATACACACACCCTAGCCAGAAGTACGCGTATTTTCTTAGCTGAAACTGGAGCTAATGCAACAAAACAAAATGCGTGCCACTTGCGGATGCTGAAAACGAAAACTGATATATTATTTATGATTCCTACGTATGTGTAATGTGTACAACTACGAACCTGGTGCCACTTCTACAATTTCATGTTCCTGTTAGTATTGTAATCCTGTGCGATGTCACAAAATCAGCTGAAGAGAAAAGCAGATTTTCCTTGCTTCAATCAGAAATAGTAAATCTCTTTCGTGCTACGAACACTAATATAAACGTAACAACACACGCACCTTCTCTCTGTCACATACACACGCACTTTCTCTCTGTCACATACGGAATTACTATACATTGTTATGCTGTTCCAGTTCATTGAATACCTTATTCAATGAACTGGAACAGCATAACAATGTATAGTAATTCCGTGCCACTACTTGCAGATTTAACTGCAATTAAAGAGATGTCATAAAAGTTCCTTTCCATACGATCAACTTCATTACTTACGCCTGTTTCATGTAACTACTACGAGAGTATCAGGACGCAAAAAACAAGCCACAGTTCCAATTATCTGATAACATTCTCAAATTTCTTGCGCACGTGATAAAATCGGCTCGCAATACATCCTGCTGTCTCTTACTTTTTTAAAGCAATTTTTCAGGTTAAATTCTGCCTTCTCTCTAAAATTAAAATTCATAAGTTACAAAGCTTTATGAGTGTGTTGTACGAAATACGGTTTTTAATTCTGGGTTGCGGCATCGCACAGTCACTGTGTAACGAATCAGATGAAAAATCTTGTTATCTTTAAGACTCACACGACCTGAGCCAAAGCTGCATAACGCCAAAAATAAATTCAATTGAAATTAAGACTCAAAAACCTAGCACAAGATCGGTTGCATTTGCTTGGGTTCAGTTTAATTCATTTCAAATATTTTATACTACTGAACATACAAAGAAGTGTTAGTTTCAAAAATAGGTTTAAATTCCCTCAATTATACTATGGGTGAACCGTACTTATGATTTTCAGGGTGAAAGGGAGGTGTGTTCCTTATTAATGACACGCAATTTATCATACAAGCAAAGACTTTATTAAGTCAATAAACATCCTTTCATTTAATTCAAGTACTTGTGTTAGATAGACTTCCAATTCTTCCACGATGAGAAGGACCGCATTAGGTTAACTCTCACGAAACTCGTCTTCGAAATTACATGCCAAAGACCGTGTGAGAGAGAGACAGGAAAAAAAAGTGACGATGTATATATAAATTTAAAAACAGTGTAGCCTAATGGACCCAATTACAGCTACATCATCAGATATTGCCTAAGGTGATGGCATTCTAGTCACATATTCAAGGTAGTTTATATACCAACATGCAACGTTTCCCACATCCACCACCTGAAACCCCCGACGTTGGTCCTTTAACGCTTTTGTTTTGTTTTGTGTCTGTCTCTCTCTCTCTCTCTATATATATATATATATATATATATATATATATTCAATCATTCGGTATGTTCATTAATAATAGATGATTCCTATAATATGACTTCCGTTTTCAGTTTTGTCTTCCAAGATAAATAACACCTTAAATGATTTCACTTACCACTGTCAAGATACGCAATACTTCACAGAGTCTGAACGATAGTGTAGTAGTGAAAGCTAACAATGAAATTGTGATAGTCTTCACGGTAACGGTTCAAATCCTCCCTGGGGCATGAATATTTTTGGATTTTAACAGGAAAAGCACTAATATAATCGTGAAATGTCGAAATCAGAACGCTACTAAAATGACCCATACATTTTCTTAACTTGCAATACTCACGTTTAGTACTTACTTAAAATCTGAAATTATGGAACATATCGTACTACGGATGAACTAAAATAGTTCATACAAAAAAAAGTTTATCAATAATATTAATCAGTGTTTCGGAGAGATGGAAAATTACTTGTTTTATAACCATAATGGTTCCTGCCTCCTTAACAGACACAATATGCTCTGCGAAAACACATCATACGACTGGCTAATTTACGTTTTTCATCAATAGATGTCTACGACCCAAACCTGTCACAAATCTAAAGGATACGCCTTTCGCAACCGCTCTTCCGGTAAAGGTATAGGCCATAGTCTATGTACCATCCAAGCATTCACCAGAAGGCTCGGTCGTAATGCCAATAGCCGCCCTAGTACTTAACCGAAGTCAACTACTAGGCCTCAGGGATGGGTACGCTGACTTCGAATCGAACTGTTTTTAATTTGCATTATTCTATCTGATACATTATCGACTGAAATGTTAAACAAGTGCCATTTCGCGTGCGTTCAGGTTTTTTTTTTTTTTTTTTTTTTTTAGTTTCCATTTTTGTCAACCAATCAAGTTTTGTCGGATTTTGTCGTTCTACAAAAAGAAACGCAGTAACAAGAAGTAAGACGTACCTGGATAATTAGAAATAGTCCAATTTCTATGGCAGACTATGGATTCCATAGTGGTAAAACGTGAACCAAATAAGTCATTCAGTGCGTGTATCACTTCGTCGTAGGTTAGCAACTTTCTGCATCGCAGACGGTTGTCTAACGAATGGAACAAATGGTAATCCGTAGGTGCAATGTCAGAAGAATATGGGGTTTCCCAATCCGGATAATAGTGCCACAGGTGACCTTAGCAACAAGTGGAATCACGTTTTCTGTAACAGAATGATGTCTCTGCGATTCACAGTTTTTTCGATTTTCATGCACACATTCCAATTGCTGCGAGAAGACATTTGCATTGATTGTCTAACCAGGTGGCAGTAGTTCGTGATGCACAATACCCTGAGAAAACCAACATGCAGTTGTGGTTTTGGTTCTTTGGGAGGGAGTTTATGTAGTGCTAACAAATTATAACTGCTCCATGGACTATCGTAAAGAACCCACTTCTCTTCAATTGTCAGAACTCTATCCTCCTAGATACGAGACAGCAACAAAGCACAGGGCATTTCCTCGTGTCGCTTTCAGAGCTGCAGTCAACTTATGTGGAACCCATCGTCCTACTTCATAGTTTCCCAAGCTGATGCATGTGTTATTGGATGGTTTCCCCACTGCAATTAAATGGTTCTCCCAGTGCTTCACAAATTTGGCCACTATCGGCCTCAAAAGACGTCTTGAATGTCTCGTCTATGGCTTGTGGACGTCCTTGAAGGATTCATCACAAATTTGTGAAACCACAGTTTTACTGTCGGCTCATTCACCACATCCCAACCGAATGAATGGCATATTTTTCTTCCCGTTGCACTAACATTCGTTCCCAGTTTGAATTCGTACAACATACAGGCCCGTATAACGCTGTTTGGGGGGTTACATGTTTGAATTGCTGACATCCTCGGCTAACTGTGGTGACCATTACCATCCGGAACACGACACCTTCCTCTTATCTGTCTCACCTGGGAACAAACGGTGTGGGGAGCACGTACAGTTCGACTAGGAGAAAAATCCGACATACGTTTATAGGTTGTCTTTATAGTACCATTTTCAATGTCTCAATCTCTAAACTTGAAAAACTTACAATTATAGGAAAACAATCCTGAAAGTTATATAAGAATCCTCTTGTAAACAAAACCCAACCATCACGAACTCCCCCGTTTCTTCCACTTCGTATGTCCATCAGAAATGATCCACGACTTGGGGGTCGAATACCTATTTTGACAAATTGAAGGGGGATATATTTATATCCTAGTCAGGTTCCAATCTAGACAACAGGAAGCTCGATTTTCTGAAATGCAGGACAGTTCGTTTAGTCTTCGATAACTCAATCTAAAAAAAATCGTAAATATTTATACTATCTCAAGACAGTACCATTGTATCTTCGCTCTTACACTGACGGAAGATGAAATCCTAACACAAAGGAGTTATGCTTACCTGAATGAAACTTGGACAGCAGATTACTCTAAATGACAAGGTCACAATTCTCAACATATGCACGCAGTCAAGGCTCATGTTTTAGAACGTGGAATGAACTGTTCTAGATCGTGTAGAGCCTTTTGTAACCATTACTGTCAGTGATAGCGTGGCTACGAGTATACAGAATGCTTCAAAGGCTGCGACAACCTGCTTACGGGCGATTATTCCATTTTGAATGAGGCCCTGTAGCACGCCTTCGAGACGGAAGATTCTTCTCTCGTGAGATCGCGGCATTAACGATCGAGAAGTCATACCGTGTACAACTGTTGCCAGCAATGGTTCCAAGAAGGCAGCGCTACTAGACGACTTGGGTCCTTGTGCTCGCCGTCCTTTGGTGCAAGAGAAAATCGGCCCATCTGGAAGACTGCCGTGGCAGATCCGAGAGCTTCTATAACTGCAATCGAGCGGCGAGATACAGCGTCTCGAAACACAAACTGTTTTTTTTTTAACCATCTCTGGGGAGTGGATTCCACTTGAGGCATCCTGTGGAATGTTTGATGCTCACTTTAGACCAATATCAGATGAATCTTCAGTTGTGTCGCGCCCGAGTCCACTGGATGACAGAATGGAACCATACTCTTCACGGACGAGAACCATTTCTGCCGCGGTACCAGGATTGCAACCTGCATACGTGGTCTAAATACCAGACAAAACCAGTTATGATATGCAAAGGGATTTTCTCTGATAACAGAAATAACTTGTTCCGAATACCACGGCGGTGAACGTTTACATAAGAATAATGATCGAACTCCATTGTGCTGCCATTCATGAACGGTATTAAAATGTATGTGTGTATACAAAAACATGATAACGCTTTTCCCCATATCGCAGACGCAATCGAAATGGTTGAGATATGAACATATGTCTCTATGCCAGCAAGATTAGCTGATCTTTCGCCCATTAATTATCTGTGGAGCATGACTGGAAGCCAGCTCCAAGCTCACCCACAACCAGTAACGACCATTACCGATCTTACCATCCAGGCACAGAAGACGAGGAACACCATCCCATAGGATAACTTCTCATAAGCGTGTGCATTCCTAAACTACAGCAGTTATTGAGGACGAGTGCACTCAACTTGGGAAACTTCAACTATTTGACACACCAACTTGTACACGATAGTATTTAGATTAAGTTGAAATCATTAGATTTAACGGTTTCTTACATATTAACAAGTTAGGCGGAGCCCAGTTATGTGGCATGTGCTATCGCCAGGCTTCAACAGCGAGCATCATATTTGGATGATGAATATTTCGTTGGAAAAACTGCTGCAAGACCTTTCCAACTGCACTTCAACCATCTTTCTAGTTCTAGTAATTCCAGTTATAAACTGCCTATCTGGCACCGCCCTTGCGAGGTATATGATCTAAACGGATTTGACTTTACGAGACCTTTCCAACGACACTTCAACCACCTTCCTAACCCTAGTAATTCATGAGTTGAAAATCTCCCCCCCTCCGATCTGGATAAATGATACGGGTTTGAACTAGTACTGTTGAGACCTTTCCAAAGACACCTCAACCACCTTCCTTGCCCTAGTAGTTCCAAAGTTGAATAGACCCTCCCCCTGAAACTCGGGTACCGTCTTTGCAAACTGGATGAATGTGTGAACTCGTCTTGCAGAGACATTTTCAACGACACCTTAACTACCTTCCTAGCCCCAGTAGTTCAAAAGTTATAAATTGCACCCCCTAACTCTGGCACCGCCTCTGAAATGTATATGATCTATACAGGTTCGAGTTTGTCTCGCAGAGACCTCTCCAACGACACCTCAACCACACTTCCTGATTTGAAAGTTGTCTACGGATAGGCGGAGATTGTGTTCTATGTCTTCACAGCATTTGCTCCTGATGCATAAGGAAAAACAAACATTAGCTTTAATGTTCATCTCACCGGATGTGACACGTTTTGCACAATTATTTTCCAACGAACTACTGGACCATATTGTGAATTTTAATATTTATTTCGTCCTTCAGTAGACTGGAACTTATTGGGGGGGGGAATGAGAGAAGGTACATAAAATTTGTATGTCTTTTCTTGTTATACACAGCTCGTCAAAGATTATGGTACAAATGGACATCTGGCAGCAGAATGAAAGTCAAACAAATGCTGGTGCATAAATGTTACTTGGAACTGAATAAGCACTGTACGTCATATTGCCATGAAAACAAACAGATCAAAGAACAATTCTGCTCATATAATACTTGACGGACCTGACATGCAAAAGTGGTCGATACACGAGAAATCTACCGCCAGGCACTTATAGGAGATACGATCACCGCGGGGAACAATCCAGGGCTCACAACAATGTATGATGTTAATAAAGGTGTCAACCAACTCCAATAGTATTTGGTTGGCGTAGAGCTCTGAAGAACTTGCAGGTTTTATGGAGGGTGGACAAGGCCACAGCATTCTACATGTGCTCAATCTGTGGACCTCGACAACCTCGCTAGTCTTCGGATATGGTGCTCCTCGAAGTTACCGTCAATTAGACGTGCTCTCTCGTGACTGGCTTTGCAAATTCAATATAGAAAGACGTATTCAACTTTGCGTGGAAAGATTCGCAGCTGTTTGTTGTGCTATTTGTGTTTGCATTGAACGCTACCCAAACAACCGGTGGGAAAAAACTTCTTCTGAAATATAATTATCAAGAATGTAATTCATAAATCTGGTAATTCATTTGTCCTCAGGTTGTCTGGTCATGACATCAGTGAAACAATCGTCTACATCTTCTGATGTGTATAAAGGGCACGCCAAAGAAACTTGCCTTTTTCAGGTTTTCTTTACATTCTTTTTCCAAACCAAGCCTGTCCAAGGTGGAACTAACACCCTATGATTTTTACCAAAGCACAAACTAGTTTCGCGGCGGTGGGAATACCTCTTTCAAAATCCATATACATTTCTACTGGGGCGAACAACAAATTTCGTAGTTCATATACCTAAACATTTCAGTACAGCTTTCGATTTGTTTGTTTAGCAGTATAAATAAAAACAGAGGCACAAACATTTCATTAACATGTCCGTGAATATTTGATTGAGATATTCTTTTGAAAGCCCTAACATACATAGCATTAATTTCACTCAACGCTCTTAAATTTGTCGATGTTGTTAACCCAAAAATTCCTTTTTCACTGTCACGTATCATTAGAAAGTCTTCGCCCACATTTGTTTATATGTACAGTACATGTGTTTCTACTAGACTTTTAGGAACTCTAGGGTTAACGAAAGTCGTCTTATATTTCTCTTAATGAGTTCTACATCAGATACGAGTTAAAGTAGATACATCATTTCGTTCAAGTTCACTGTGCAAATGTTTCTATGGCTCACTGGAAATATCTTCTACTCCTTGACGTTTCAAGTTATGTCCTAGTTTCTGTCTATTTAACACTTTATATTCTGGTTTGTCATGATCATGTTGTTGGAAACTCTCAATAAGACTGTTTTTTTTAATCAAGTTAACACACACGTTTTCACTCAGCATGCCCATCGCTGTAAATCTTCCTGCACGTTCTTGTGAAACCTGAATTTGTAGCGCTATCGACTACGAAAAGAAGCTTATCCTTCTCTCCTATCATCACGTCCACACTACAGCACTGACTGAATATCTGCAGGAAGAAATAGTAACTCATACACACTACAAAAAATAGAACATACTTATTTCGACGTGAACTGCTTAGTAGTCAGAATAGTGTCTTTCCATACCCCTAGCAACCTTGATTGTGTGCGTCTTTCTCTCTCTCTCTCTCTCTTTCTTTCTTTCTTTAACCACACAAACAGGCTAAACACGAGTTCTGCTCAGTGATCCTGACTAGTTATAAACGCATGTGACTGGGACGCAATTAACCTCTTTAAAATAAGTAAACAGAAGATTTTCACCCAACTGACAACCCGATAATACTCCCTGCGCACGGCGCAAATGTTTGAGCCACCTCCGCTGCTTTTGCTCCTGTTAAACAGAAAGATATGTAGAAAATATTAGTTCCCCCCACTTGACACTTCAACATCTATGGTCCACAAATTGCAGGCCACAAACAAACGAAATCAATGTATGAATCAAACTAATATATATAGCGCGTTCCGTAACTCATATCCCAGTTTCCTTTCTAATTTCAGAATAGAAAAAAAAAATCAATGTTTTTGCTGTAATTTAGCAAGCACGTGAGAGAAGTATGTAAAAAATGAATAAAGCTAAGTGCATCACCATTCAAAAACGTTTGGCACAGCGAAAAATCTGAGTGATAATTTCCTTATGGGAAATCAATGTTATAACGCTCGCAGACAAATAAAACTGTCAAGATGAACCAAATATTGCTGGAAGCAATGCAGTACTAGCATAGATCTTATAATAGATAGGCTTAGCACGCTTCCCCATTTCTGGCTGCGCTAAAACTAATGGGCTTTTGTTCAGAGCACGTGATTTTGAATCCATCCTCTAGGTAGCTCTGCCATAGACCTCATAGCAGAATATGACGTCTATGACAGAGCTACCTAGCGGATGGATTC